>VTPC01004828.1:0-32446 GCA_011009095.1 Ignelater luminosus
CGCTGAATTTAAAGTATACCGCGAATTTGAAATTTTAAGTTTTGTGTATTATAGTGTTCTTTTGGCGGCTGGTTCTGGGAAACACAGTTACGACATTCTCGTCGGATTAAATCGCAGAATTCACGAGTAGTAGATAAGAACTTTCAGATTTAGCTTTGTTTTGCAATTTAGTTGTCCTTAGAGGGAATTGTGTGTTAACAGCGAATTGAGTAAAGACTTCATTATTTTGGTGTATTTCTCACTTGTGTTGTGTCGTGGGCTAGTTATAATTCTCGTTTTATTTGCAATTCAGAAATGCTGTCCACGAATATAGTAACTTTGATGTTTTTACTCTGTATAATCTTTTACATAGGCAATAGACACTGTGTTGCGATTAAACAATTTTCTATAAGATCAGTTTTGAAGACGTTCTAGTTTAATTCACACTAAAGCGTCTACGGACGATTGTGTTAGGAATTTGACTGCAAGAGGGCAAGTGTTGAGCGCTCAAGAAACCATCTGAAACCTCTGACCAATATTATTTATTCTTTTGAGGGATTCCTTCTGGATTCATTTTGGCAAACTTATTCTATTGACGTTTAGTGCATAATTTGACTGGTTTGAAAGAATTTTCTAAAATTTAATTCGAGGTTATAATAACTAATTTTTGTAAAACGAACGTTTGAAGGTAGAATTAAGTTTTAATTGTTTGTCCTTTTATGCTAAACTAAAACCAATTATTTGGTTTGCGGTTGCTTATGAGTAAAGAAAATCAAATTATAAACAACCATTTTGGAAATTTATAAGTTTTGCAACATAATTTGTTGGTAAAGTTATAAACTTAAGCTTTCTTACAAGGCATTTTATTTGTTAATTGAATGAATATTTAATTTTCTTATATTTACTTTAATTCTTTCTCTTCTGGGTGTAATAATAATATTTTAGCCATACATTTTAGTGTTTCTTTATTTTTCTTTGTTTTCATTATTAATCCAATAAATTAAAGTAAAATTTTTTTTGTGCTTCATTGAAGTATGCCTGTAAGGGTTTTTAATAGTGTACTTGTGTTTACCTTTTTAAACAGGGTAAGCTGTTCGTTGGAACCTTAGAAGAGCTTAAATAAACAAATTATTGTGTATAAGAATAATGTAATTTTAGCTTGAAAACTTGACGTACATGAGTGGCTAGCAGGTTCTAGATTGCTATATATTTAATACTTGTTTGATAAGTAAGGATGCATCAAGTAAAATTTTGTGGAATTAGCGTTTATCAAACTGGAACGTCAAGCAGAATGTTTTGAGTATTTTGATAAATACAGTATTTATTGTGAACAATTCAGGTGAGCCCATATACGGGGTGTTATTTTGTGAAGAGCCAATATACAGGGTGTCAGCTGCGTGGGTTGGCTTATAGTTTCCTTTTAAATTTCAGCTTCCGGTGCCCTTAGTTTCTACTACACTCAAGACATATTTAAAGTTTCTATGAGTGTGAGCTTTTATTTTATAACATTTAAAATACGTTTAGTTTGAACCTCGCCCATCTTCGTCTTGGAGCTACGGAATTGAACATCTTTCGTTATCCGTTACGGACATTAGGCCTCTTTTATAGGTTTTTCCCGTTACAAAAAGCCGGAATAAGAAGAGAGTTTTAATGGGAGCCAGTTCTGTAGTGCTATTCGATTTGTTTACTACGGACAAATTCAACGGGGTTGCACACATCTCTAGCCGTACTACGGATTTCTCTTAAGGTTTGGAAATGATACGTAACGCAAATGCTTGCAAAAAATATGCGATAATTTTTATTGATTGTGGATTATGGTTTTTCCAAACACCTTCTGCAGCTACATGCCTATCCTCTATTAAATTACATTTCTTATTGTCTGCAACACTGTGCTCAATGAAAATAATTTCGGTTTAATGTCTGGAACATAAAAAGCGTCTTTGCAATTGATTTTACACCGATACAGAAATTATTAATGTATTGCCTTTTTCTTTTGCCCTTAATGTACCACCACCAATGTTTAATGATCTTGGTGTTGCAAACTCTGCATAACCTTCAACCTATTCAGTTCTATTTGACATATGACCTGTTGTTCTGGAGTTTGCTTTACGTGTAGCATTTACGTTTCCTTCTTCATCTTTTTAAATTAACATTTTTATTACAATAAAAACATCTTTCTTGCTTCCACTGTTTATCTTTCTGCTATTAGCAGATTTGTGGGTAACTTGTGTAGTGTCTTTTAATCTTCCTGATGTGACTGTCGATTATTTTAAAAATGGTTGTAGCTGCTGGCAATGTCATGAATATTTTTGTCATTATCATTGACTGCAAATATGATTCCATGTTTTCACTGCTGATGCATTTGAAACGTGTTGCAATGTTATGTTTTCCATTTTGTTTCCATTCATAACACAGCTCTAGAATTTTTACTGTGTGTGGGCGTAGTAGTTATGTATTTGAACCTTTCATATTAGAATTGTGTCAGACCTTGTAGTCCTTTTCTGTTAGCAATATTCATTTTGATTGCGATTCAGTTCAAAATAATACATTTAAGTTGAAATATTATATTGTACAACAGTACAGTACAGTATACTTTCTCTACCGCTAAAAAGATTATTTAAAAATGTATCTTATTAACAATATTTGAATATTGCAAGATTAGATTTTTGAAGTTGACATATTTTTGTTGATAACCAATGAAGATATCCTACATGTAAAAATAGAAAGAACAATAAAAAAACACCCAGAGTTTTGCACTAGATAATCAAGATATGTAAACAGTAATGACAGACATGCTGAATAACTGATTATAAAATAGTAAATTTATCGTGACCTAGAATTCTAAAACCTTGACATTGCGTTAGTAACGGTGAGTATCTAGGCTGATTACGTCTAATTTTGAATGTTTAACTACTTTTATTGATAAGGTTTTATATTACATAAAGGTCTTTTATCGTGCTAAAACGATCTTTTCACCTTAAAGCATTCAAGCAATTTAATTGCTACGACTTTTTGTTAAGAATTTGAAATCACAAATCATTTTATTGTAAAAGAGCTATTTAGGTTTTTTCAATTTAGTTCAATTCAATTTAGTTCAATTCAATTTATTATCTACACAATTTAAACCCTAAAATAGGTGAAATATCCAAACAATGGTTTGTAGTGGTATATTATAAATCTGTTGAAATTTATTAAATTTTATCCAATGAGTTGTCGGTATTCAATTTACATGAAGTACTATTTAAACAATTTAGCAAGCTATTATAAAACCCACCTATATCATTGGATTTAATTTAAAATACTTAAATCTATCGAGAACAATATTACGATAAACAATTAATTGGTTTTATTTTATTTTCAGGTGCATCCACCAAATTATTTCAAAGCTGCTCAAAGAAGAATTATTAAAATAAAACTAATTCTGTTAACACATATCCGGAAGTAATGACTAGTACCAGCAGATTTAAGCGAAATAATTCACGAGTGAAAAAAGTCTGACCTTAAAAGAAGAATTTCGCAAGATGTTGCTGCACGCAATAGTAGCGGTGTTCCTTCAGCTCCTTCTACAAAGCTCAGGTGAGTTTTATCCAAATTAAAAACAAAAACCCTGTTAAAATATCTCGAAAGCTATTTTTAACTAGTCTTTTTCATTTTATAAACGGTTTAATCGTAACTCTCTTTTAAAAATGGTCATTACCTGGTTGCTGTATTCCTTTGAGAATAATAATCCTATTTCCGTTTGCGTGTGAATAGAGAGGCGCGCCTTTAAATGTTTTAATTTGAAGTTCGCAACCGGAAGCAGCAACTTTTCCTTCCAGTAAAGTATTTAGTGTTTTATTTGCTTTTTATTCTTGTCTCGCCATGTTTAAAAAGAATTCTAAAGTAGTGAGAACATTCGAAGTTCCTGCACGTTTTGACATCCACCGCCTGAAAGCGTGAGCTAGGTAAGTTTTGGTCTCGAATGAGCATACGGAAGTAGGGAAAGCACTGTGAAAAATTAATTCTATTAAATTCGTGTTGACGAACAATTCACTTTTCCGATTAAAAGTGGTAGGAAAGCGGGTTCGAGTTTTCGACGCGGGAATAATAATTAGTCAAATTTCGGGTATTTCCATTAAAAAATATATAAGAGATTAAGTGTGATATAGACGAAAAGTTCGAAAATGAGTTGGAAAGTTTCCGTAATTCCCGAACTGCGGATAAAATCATAATTTAACCCAAACCGGTTTGAGTACACCGAGCTTTTAGCTTTAAGCACGTTGCACCAATCTACGCAACCACGAAATAACACTTTTTCACTTAGTACACCGAAATTTATGTTTTACTGCAAAATTGTCCGCAAAATGTTCACGACTTAACAAAGCATTTTGTTAGAGAAAAAAAAGGAAAATAATAAAGCATAGGGTTAATACCAAGTAACAACTGCAACAATTTCCTTTTATTTTCTAAATACGATGTGAATGTTACATACGAAATCGAGGTCGGTTTCAACTGAACTTTTATAGTCTTTAATACCATACCCATTCAGTGAAAATGAAGTTATTAAACTTTTATTAGCAATTTTCTTTTCAAACAAAAATTCCTGTTAGATTATTTGCTACTAATAATAAAGATAATTAACACTAAATTTTCTTCATTATGGCTCACTCTTTTGCTTCTTTTTTAATATTTGTTAACTAATAAGAAGCATTTGAATGTTTAAAAGCTCAAGCAAAATTTAATATCAAGACGTTTTTCTCCCGTTTTTATATTTCATAATTTTTAGTGTCTTTTAATTATCAAACAGCAATAATAAATTTTAAAATTAACGTTGCACAGAACATGTAGGACGTCTGTTTTATCTTTTAATTAAAGAAAAACATATAAAAGAAACATGTAGATATTTAAACTTTTCTGTTATTTGAATATTTCAAAGTTAATTAAGTTTTTTTTTTATCAGAGAATATCACAAACAGTCAAATTATATTAAGGTAATATTTCTAAAAGCCATATAATTTAATTTCTAAATGACAGTAATTAATTATTAAGGATTTAGCAATTTATATTGTTTTATACGTAGATCTTAAGAGTGTCATATTTCTCTAAAAACTTAATTGTTCAACTTAGAAGCTCCCAGCTATATAACTTTATGAACCGTCTGTACATACAGGGTTAGCCAAAAGTCTGGAAACAATCTTATTGTAGCAATACCGATAGAATTAGCGGAATTATAACCTTTGGGGGGTATATTAGACTATAGTATCTACATTCTGGCAGGAAAAAAATTAATTTAATTATCCAGTTTCGCGTAATTGATATCAACATTTAATTTTTAAATGGCACTCTAGTATTTTGGTAACATTTTCTAAATCTGCATAAAATTCTAGATAGACAGTGAAGAAAAAAATTAAATTAAATAATTCGCTTTGCTATAATAAATTAATAAAGTTTGCAGTTTTAGTGTAGTGTGTATTGCATATTGTGCTCCGTCTACATTATCTAGCTGCATTCTATAGGTGGGGAGTTAGAATACAACACTTAAGGGGTAGGGCAATACGGGTCATTAGCAACGGCCGCCTATTAACAGGACTAAATAAATAAAACTAAAAAAAAGCGTTAGAAAAATCTGCGAAAATATCATAAAGAAGGTGTAGTGAACTAGAATTTATTTTAAAGTTTCTAAAATAACAAGGTGCTTAAAGTGATGCGATTAGCAACGAATGACAGTAGAATAATCCCTTAATAATCCTTTAATTATAACACGAGCTCGTAAGCTGATGTTCAGATAATTGAATTTTGCAAACACAAAATTAACTTTTAATCAACAATCCCATTAATGAATGAAATTTGAAAGATTAGAGTTCAACCGCACTAACACTCATTGGTTATAATTATGAATTACTAAGTATTATCAAGTATCCCGTTCAACTAAATATCATTCTAATTAAATCGTGTGTTTCAATCTTTGATCAAGAACTTCTTCAGAAAGTAGCAATTGGTAGTTGCATCGTACATGGTGGCCAATGAAGACAAACGTTTTTGGTTACGCCAAATTTTAAAAGTCAGACAGGTAAAGTGAAATATCAAAATTCAAGATGTCTGTCCTTAATGACAAGTAGTGGTATTACCAGTTCATGCAAACTTACAGTAAATAATAAGTCCACAATTCAGACTCGCAACCCTGTACGCTTTGCTGAAATCGCTTTCTTCAGTACACCAGGTTTACTTTTCGAATATCTTAAACCAAACGGATTTTTCAGTGGCTATTTTCCAGTAATTCTTGAATGTATATTTCAAACATGATTTGTAACTAAAAATCTTACCAGACGAGCTTAGCTAACCTACAACTAACCGACGCATCTAATAGCAATAGAAATACAAACTAAGATTTTATCTTTATTTAAGTTTGAGATTCTTCAAAAAACTTCAACTGAATATTATTTTTAGAAGGATAGAATCTGGTTATTGTGATATACACGATGCTAAAAAATAAGTTTGCAGAATCTAGTGATAGATTACCTACCTATATCTTGGTTATTCTCGCCCCTTACTTGTTCTTACTTATAAAGTAATCATTCTAATACAAAAATATTTTTTTTTCTAACACTATTTGATCTTTTACAACAATTTGCATAGACCTTCTGTTTATATTTCCCACACGAGTGGCTGCTGTTCTATATATAATACTGACTACGGCGTTCTCTTGCTTTAGTGTCTTTGAAATATGTTTTAATATTAGTTTTTAATTCAGGAACGAATCAGTCAATATTAAATATTGATTTCAGGCTAATAAGTTTCGTAACCTATTAAAAACAATTTTATATTACTATCGCATAGAACCTTATAGGAAGTAGGATAGCAAAAAAATTAATTTTCAAACGAAAGTTTCTTTCTTAACGTTTCGGTAGTAGACAAATCTAAGTATCTACTTACTGAGACCTCAGAACTTTTCTATATATTGAATCAGTAATTTGAAATATTCTACAAGTACTTAATTATGTTTTTATAGAAGTTTAATAAGCAAGGTGATGCACACTAAAGAAAACTTTTCTGTTTTAATATACAAAGTTTAAAAGTACCAGAGCTTTTCATCGCACGCCATCGTATGAACAAAGCCTTTCTCTTCCTTACCAAAGAGTCTACGCAGAAGCTTGTCTACCAGTCCTTTTTAAAAATATTTACTGTAAGATCACTGACAGAATAGCTTTTAGTGTCATTAACTTATAGTTCATTTGAACTAAATATTACCTTTGCTTTATTGTTGACCGGAACCCTAATAAACAAGTTTTATTCTCCCAAAGTAGACAGGGCAAGCCATTGCCACATGTTAATTTGGGATAGTTATTGGTATTAAGTTTATCGGCTTGCTTAATTCTCTGCTATAATGCATTACAGTTTGTCTATTTCACTTATTCCTACAATTTATAACGTTTTAAAAGCTGCTTAGCTTTCACCTAATGATTTTTCCGTTTCCCAGTTTTCTGTAGTTCAGCCTGGTAAATGTCGATATCATTTCCTGTGACCCTTTCAGCACGCCCACTCGAGTTTCTTTTTCACTACGTACCATACAGTCTTGTACTGAGCTATATTGCTTCTAGCTACCTTCAATTTTTCTTTACCCAATGTAATCACGTTAAAGAATCCTTTGGAAGCGGTGAGCCGTTCCAATATTTAATATTTATAGCAAGGTTTTTGTTCTAGGATTAGAAGAAAAGTCAAGGGCCCACATGCTTTTTATATTTTGTTTCTTCCATATTGCACAACTTTTGCATTTTTTGGTACTTTTTGATAATCCACCATTAAATATTTCTATTTTCATAAAAATAATGTAAGTTGCATAACCTTGAACATAGGCTCCTTTGGTAATGTAGAGACGGTTGGGGTTTCTTCGACGCAGCTTCCCTCTTTTCTTCAAAGTTTTGCCGACTTCCACTTCTTGTTACTGCTTGTTTTGTGGATTTGTAGAGACCCCGCGCGACATCTTCGCAAACCTCTCAGCGCTGCTCGATGAATGTCCATGCCTCGAGAAGTAGCTGTTTTTTGATATTGAGGGTATGTTCTCCCTCTCTTTTGAGATTCTCTTACTATACGTCTCTCGAGGCACGAAGTTGGTAGGTCTGCCCTGCTTTCTTCTCCCACAACCACTCTCGGGCACTACTGGTCGTTAACAATCTTTACCTCCACATTGGGTGCGTATGGGATGTGGTCCTCCGACAGATCATTACAATTTTACCACTACAAACAATACACATGCGTTTGGACAATCAGCTGACGTCATCACAGCCACCTCTCTATGATTTCGGTTGATTTAGTCAGACTGTTTCCACGGCTATCTTTAATTAATTTCAGTAGGCAATTATCAGCGTATCAGCACATATTTTTGAGAATCTTGTAAAACAGTTTTTGGTTGTTTGTCGCGTTCTTCTCGAAAAATTGCCCAAACTCTTACCAAAACTTCCGCTTCGCAGCCTCCGCCTTCTCTTTTACTTTATTCCTTTATAGTTTATAAGTGTTATAGCTTCCTGCAGTCTTTTGCTAGAGATGTATCTTACATATTTTATTCCATTGCGGTCTTCTGTCCACCACCGTGTTGCTTTCCTTTTTCTTCTCCCGTATATCTTCTATGCCGTCGTTCTAATTATCTCTTTATAATTTTCCCAGGCAGTTTCTAAGTCCATCTCTGCTCCTCCTAGCCTGGTATATCTGCCGCTTTCTGTGTAACCAGAGATTGATAAATTTCTCAGGTTTTATCTTCTTTCTGTTTATAAGAACAAACTTTGTCTTTCTTTGGTCTTGAACTTTTTCGTTTTGTCTTCTTTATGTTTCGATCTACTATCCATGTTGCCACAAGCAAGTGGTGATCCCTGCCAATTTCCGCACTTTGTAAAATACGAGTGTCCCTAACAAATGGAGCTGCATGTTTCGGAACTATATTATAGTCCATTACTGATTTCTCATCTCTGCCTGGCTCGACTCTCGTATATTTGTGTATACTTTTATGGGGGAACATTGAGTTTAATATTACCAACCCATTTGCAAGACAAAATTAGAGCAGATCCTTACCATTTTTATTCCAGTGGGGTTCTAAGACAACGAGGTATCCTCTGGGATCACAGCCAACTCTGACACTGAAGTCCCCCATCAAAATAACATCCTCTCTTTTCTATGAAAAGATCGCTCATGGTGGAGTTTATTGGTTAAAAATATCAAAAAAGAAGACTTTGGCTTCCTTTTTGGTATTTCCTCAAAAATTTTCTGAAGAGTCTCATAAAAGGCGTCCTTGGTGTCAGCCTGCTCATCCTCATCTGGATCATATGCTACAAGTAAGATTACTTTCATCACCGACCTCCCTTCTATAGTTACGGTTAGGATCCTTTCGTTTACACATGTCCAATCTCTTATAAGGTGAACATGTGTCTTATCCACTAGGCGCCCTACACCAGCTTTAGCCCTGCGTCCTTGCGGATCACCTGAATAAATAAAGACGAAGTCGTCATAGGTTTGTTCACAGCTTTCGTTTTGGTTTCTGTTTCACCCAATACAGGCACTCCTACCTCCTTCATCTCCTCTACCAGTTCCACCTCCTAGGGAAATGAGAGAAACTTTCAGTAATGACACGATCTAATTGTTTTTCTTTTCAAGATTGATTTAGTCTTTTCGAACGGGTTTTTAAAGTACATAAACTAAAGAAACACACTGGGCAGACAACTACAGCTGTGAAAATTTCTGAAAGTAACATTTTTGGACTTGATTCGGTCTAATTTTTAATCGTCTTGTTAGAGACTCTATTTTCTTTTATGGCTGATGATAATTAGTTTTCAGATCTTTCCTTTTTCTCTGTATCTTCTGCCAGATTAAGGAAAAAAAGGAAAAGTCTATTTTGACATTCTTCGAGTTAAGCTAGTCTTGTAAAGAGTTAGGTCCCAAACGTGTCAAAATTGGCCACTGGTCAATTACAAAATATATTTAAAAATTATGGACTAACAATCTGTGTTAAGTATCCATACTTAGAAATGTGAAGGTACCACAGTGCAATCTTACATTAACAGTATACACTAATTTTTAAATATTTGAAATTGATTAGTTTTTTTTTGTAGAATTCTATAAAAAATGATTAATCAATAAACCAATTCAGCAAATAGCATTTAATAGTAGATATTTATTTTCTTCACAATTATATGAACAAATTTACGTAAAAGGAATTAGTGGTTTTTACGTTGAGTAACAGACATGTAATTTATGTTAAATGAATCTCTACATGTAACCAGTTTGGTATTAATTTCCGCTTGGTCTGCTTTCGTTACACATTCGTGTACTACAAAACAAAATTGAAATAGGAAATTTTTATACTTGGGTACGTGATGCTTGATGTACAAATGAAGTTATATTTTAACGTCTTATTTTTCGTAGCAGATTAATATAAGCGAGAAATTTTCCATTTTAGGACATTTAACGTGCGAAAAAAATTTCCGTTGAAAATACAAGTAAAAGAATCATAATTTGAAAGTCGGAGGAAAAAAAATGAAAAATGTATTCATTTGTGAAACATTTTCCTGTCTTCTTTATAATCCAGGCTTTTAATTAACCGTAGAAACGACTCTGCGAAATGGTAAAGAACGCGCAAAACTCGGGATGACTAATGACGGATTTGGGAACTCTTCAACCACTTGAAGGACTGTCGCGTTATCAAGTTAAAGACTTAAAACTAGGTGGAGCTAAAACTTGCAATTATTTATGGACTCCAAAATGAAAATGGGAACGGATTATTTTGAAAAATCGAGCGCGCTTCATTGACAGGAAAATTTGTGACTAAACTGAAACGATTTAGGTTTATTGGCGATTGCTGCCACTCGCGGTTATTATATCTCATGTATTTCTGTCTCCAATATTGAGGGTTGTGGCGCCAACTAAATTACACCTAATAATTTATTTCGACCCTGCAATTTTTATAGGTATAATATGGTTTCGAAAGCATTTTTGCCTGAATGTTATAGGTTACTACTATTAATAAATACACACGACACTTGCAATAGAGAGAATATTTATGTCATAAAAGAAACGGATTTATCTTCTATAATATTCTAAAAAAAAAAGATAAAAAAAGGAACATACATAGAACAAAACAGTTGAAATTTCATATCTGGTTTTTGTAATGAAAATTATTAGGACCAATTCTAGCGTACAAACCATAATTACGCAAACAAACGTCGGTGTAACAAAAAGCAGAAATCAGAACAGAGTGGTTGGGTAAATACGAATGTAATCAGAATCGACTGCATAACCAAATCAATCAATACGAGGCTCGGAAAACAAATCAGCGGAACGAATTCCGGAAACCAATTCCAAACAACATAAATCATGAAAATGCAAAATGCTCTTGACATGTCATAAGTCACGTGTGCATACTTTAATTCAAGGCGCGAACCGTTATTAAGGTGCAATTTTATTAGTGGAACGCCTGAAGGCTTTAAGAATAGAACCAAGAATTCGTTTTGCAGACTGAGAATGAATTTTCTAGACAAGATCTTGTAATATTGCACTTTTTGCATAGTTGGTTTTCCTTCGAGACCGAGCTTTCATTATTTTAATTCAAAATTATTTCAATGCCTGCCTGCTAGACATGTCCTGAGATTTAGTGGTATTAAGAAAAAAAGAGCGGGATGAAGTTTTTTGGATTTAAGGAATTATGGTAGTCCTTGTGCTGATTTTTCTTTGTCGTTTAAGCGCGATACAAGGAAACCGCAATATAGAAATAATAGTTGCTATATTTTCTGGCCGGTATAAAGATATAAAGACATTTCCAAAAAATATTATTAAAGAAACTGGAAAAAATGGTTGACCCTTACGGCGTTCCCTTAACACAATGACCGTAATGTTGTGCTAGCGGTAATTTTATGTACTTATACGGCTATTACTCTGCTGATTTATACCGGCTACCGGTCAGCTTACCAGTTCCATTTTCCAAGAACGAACAAAGAAAATATACTTTTTACACTGCCGTAAAAATGACATTCTTTCACAGGTATTACCCCTTAATGTTTATTATTTATGAAATCGCTTTTCGCTATCACACCATATTCCACTTTAATAACCTTTCTGCCAAAATAATAATTTTGTTTCGTAAAGACTCTATCAACACCTAGATCACCTTTATATAAACGCGCTCACGAACTAGCATTAAATTGCCTAGAATCTAGATCAATAAACCCTAGTAATAAAAAAATTTGGAAAATTTTAAATATTCAGAAATAATGAAATTTCTGGTTTACCTCTATATTGTTATTGATATTACCCAGTAAAAGTTAAAAATTCAATCTAAATTTTTGCGTACAGAATCGTGTTACTTATTTTAATCGGAAAGTTTAGATTTTAATAAAATTTTAGGATTAATTTGTAACATTACGATGTGAGATAAATTTTAGAAACTTTTTTATAAAACGTAAATTTTATATCCTTCATTAGTGTAAAATTTCACCACAAAAAAGTGGTTAATGTAAAATGGCTTTTTTAGAAGTTTACTTAAGTGGCATCTTCAACGCTCATTTTGTTTATCTTTTTTTTATTTTGGTATACCGAGCGAACTAAATGACCAAATATCTATAATTTCATTTTATTATGAAACTAAATGGCGCTGACGCATTGTAACGACAAATTGGAATGTAATCTTTATTACATGTAAAATAGTTTTGTTTACAAATAGAGAATATCAAGTATCAAGATTGCAAAATTGTATAAAAGTCCTCTCTTTGTGATAATTATTGTCTTGATATTATTATTCCATTCATTTTGGTCGAGTTAACATTTCTTATTTTCAATTTCTTATGTCAATCAGAACTCTATATTCTAAATTTTAGTAGATCACGCGATAAACTTATTTAAGAAGAAAATGCAATATTTTTAAATCAAACGCTAATCTATAATTCCTGATCTGTGCTAGCTGGCAGAATTAGAAAGGTCCTCTTAGACAATACGGTTAATAGGCGTAGAAAAATTCATTTAAATTAATGAAAAAGAAATTTCATAAACTAAAACATGTGCTAGACCACTTGAAGTAATATTAGTGAAACTGAATGAAAACGTCATTTTTGTTAATTCTACAGATAAATATTTTCTGATTGGTTTACGAATTTTAAGGTCTTTTTTTGTAATTAAAACAGTTTTTTTATCCTCCAAGCTTTCGTTTATTTGTTTATAAACTTCTTCAGAAAGTAGTACATAAAAAATGTATATATAAACTGTTTAATGTTTTAATACATAATATGCTTTTTATCCAAAATTGTATAATATAAAAATTTTTTTGTTTATTTTGAAAACTTTGTTTATAAACAAATAAGCTTGAAGGATAAAAAACTGTTTTAATTATAAAAAAGACCTTAAAACCCGTAAACCAATCAAATAATATACCTATAAGGTCGTGAATAATAATTATTATATCTACCGATCAATGACAGATAACGTTTTACTTTATAGAGATTCAGCAGTTTGATTATTTATTGTTGCATAGCGCAAATTCTAGTCACATCAGAATTAATTTTTGATTGTAGAACATGAAAATGTATTACGAATGACTTCTCAATACCTATGTCTGTACCTCAGAATAAAAGTGTGTTATGTCACAAAATATTAATTTTAGAAAATATTTTTTGTGAGCTTCTTTTGATATTATTGTTGTGGGATTTGTTTTTCACGATTTGGATTACAATTTCATCAGAAGTAGATTGTATGAACTAGTAAATACTTAGTAATTTTTAAGTGAGATAAATGCTAACATTTCCAAATTGATAAAAAAATTCTTTTTGACTTAAAATTCTTTTTTTCTTTAAATTAAGAAATAGACTTAGTATTATATCTTCATAGATGATACGAGTAAAGCTATAATTTAAGTCCATGATTATTTAAAAAAATGTCAGTTTGGGGCTAGGTCATCAAAGAACATGAAATAATCTTTCAATCGATTTATTCACTGCTTTAATAAAAAAAAAAAGTTTGCAAATGCACAATTTTTGAAATGCCGAAACTATAACCACAATCGTCTGTTTTTCTAAAAATAAAAGGCGGCGTGGAACTGCAATACAACTGCTTAAAATCTTTGAAATCCTCTGTCTCCATGTTTATTATTTGGAATGGATTGCTAATGCAGCACATTCGAACAATCTGTTGCCAATTTCAAGGCATCATTATCATGAAACCAGCAGTCCTATTCTTCTCTAGTTCAATTAATAAATGGCATGCATCTACCTCTAAGTGAGTATGGTCCTTCAGTAAGACTTTATGTTTATTGTTTTCAGTAATGGAAATTGTTTTAGAATATAAAAATAGACCATAACCATCACAATATTGCGGTTTTGGGAAGGGCAGTTATCTGACCAAATACTTAAGTCTTCATAATATGGCTTTATGTTTGATAATGCCCAATTCAACATTCCAGAAGCCATCTCATTGGCACCACGTCTAGATTTGGACTCGTCCCACATTACGCAAGCGCTCCCTTATTGGTGCCATCATAGAGTGTATAATCAAAGGTGCATAGTTTTAAAGTGTAGAAACTTTGTGAATTCGTTAAGACGGAAGTAGGAAGACACTTTTACAAATCAATACATACCATTATTTTCTTCCGTTTTTTTTCGATAGTCTTCTGCTCAACCTCCTTTTTCAAATTGTACCTTCTAGATGCTTCTTGTAAATGTTCATCATATTCATGTTGTAAAGCCTCTTTTTCGAGGGTGTTATGTGCTTCACGTAGCTTAATTAGAAAATTGTCATATGCGTCGCAGGTATTGTTGTCTGGGACTTTGAATAAAAGGTTGAATTCTTTATTAAAAATGTCAGCATACAGCCATTTCTTTGCTATATGAGTTTCCTCAACATTATTTTCTTCACATGCAGTTTTATACAGACGATACATTTTGTTGATGTACAAGTGACTCCCTAAATATTTTCTGCCAGATCTCTTTCGAGAGTAAAGTGATTCTTCAATCGGGAACTTCATTATGTGGTTTGTCTGACAAACTCTGGTATTTGAACATGCTGGTCATGCCTGCCTCTCTCATTTGTAGCTATTATACCACCGGGTGTCTTTTTTCTTAACGCTGTCGTTATAAAAGTTTGTGAAATGTTTAACGTATTTAGAAAAAAAGGTTTACAAACACGTTCTACTGATCCATTTATATCAAAATAATATTGACTTTTATTATCTCTAGCATATTTCCCAGTCCCTGTTCTGCTTCTTTCTCTATATACCCAAAGTACTTTTACATGAGAAGCCACATACTGCCTCTTGTGATCTATGTCTTTAGTGCCACTTCAAGACATAGCATTTATGTTTATTCTGTCCTCCTTGCCAATTCTTTCGGTACACTTGAGACGACAGGATAAACCACAAGAAGGTCTTACAGTTTGGAATTATTTTCTTTTTTGTTTTATGTTCCAAGCTGGCAATGACTATTTTATGTTGTACATTAATTTTCCACTTTGCTTCTTGTCTGATTCTTTTCCTGCTTTGTCGTTTTCTATTTTCTGTTTTATCAACGTTACTAGTATCTGAGTCATTTGAAGATTCCTGAGTAAATTCATAATTCTGATCTTTCAAACTATTGTCTGAATCCTCAAATTTCGTTACATCTTCCCTGCTGATAAAATTATTCCCTGTGGATTCTGTCACATTCTTCTGCCCGAGTATTCAGGTCAGAAGTGGTATGATCTAGAAATTTTAACGATATACTCTGAAATGAAAATAATATCATACAGTCAAAGCTTCTACCTCCAGCTATGTCATAACATTCAAATTCCATTTCTGAATCATAATTCACCTTCTGGTTCTTTTTACCTACTCTTTGCTTCTAAAATTGAATAATTTAATATAAGTATTTTAAATCATTTGTTTTAAACAAACCTTCTAAACATCATCCAAACATCAATATCAACGTTATCATCAGAAATTACTTCAACATTAACCTTGCTAATATTAGCTGCAATAAAAAACAAATCAAAATAAAAATAGAAGCAACTTGGAGTTATTTTGTGTCACCAAAATGTAAATAGGTTTGCCATTTTATAATATTTTACTCATTTACAATATTATATAGGTAAATTGCAATGAAGTTTTAATAATTTTATGTTTTATGCTTTACTTTGTGTAATAATATAATTTCATTAGATAATTGGCGAAAATACGTGACGTTCGACGTAACGTTATTTTTCTATGGACAAACATTGAATATTGCATAAAATGCTTCACTTTTCACAAACAAAAACATTAAACATATAAGAGAATCGCAGAACAAATTTATTTGCATTGCGTTACAAAATTAATGTAACGAATCCAACCTCACGTGTTTTCAGCAATTGTCTACTTTAAATAAAGATCTTTAGTTTTGCTGCACACGTGTGCTTACGTTATACGTGTATTATAGCATAAACCGGCAACAAAACGTGAGAAACTTAACAGGTTTTTTATTTAATAATACTTCCTAATAATACAAAGGTGAGAAAAGTAAAATAATATTAAGTCCAGAGAAGGTACTTATTGTCTGCACTAATATCAGTTTATAACAAAACTTCCTGACACCATAATATACTTTTTAATATTTGAAAGATGTGTATAGAAATTATGATTAACATAATAAACTAACTATAAGTACCATTACCAATTTATAATTCTATAATATGATGAATAACATTTTTAAACATTTTAAGGTTAAAATACCTTACCTTCTGTATTTTCCAAATTTTCGCGATTTCCTCCTTCCATCTTGTTGGTATCCAGCATAGCTAGTGTTTTTGTCGCTCTTCATGTCATGCTTTCAATAATATAAACAATAACACAATACACAATAAGATGTAACGAAGAAACACGTGTTAATGACGGTTACTCCCATGGATATGACACTTATCATCTAATGACTTTGAAAATATTATGGCCTTAATACTGGTTTATCTTTTGTTATCCAGTAAAAGAATGTTCTATTGATTTTAGTATTCTTTTTTTTTGAGGTGCGGCAGGAGTTAGTACTCTATAAAATCTTATATTTCCGCTAATAATACAGTTAGGACTTAAAACAGATTTTTATATAAAAGAGGACATAATGTCTAGCATAATCCCGCGAAAAAGTCATTTTCACACATTTTGGACTTAATACACTTTTATTCTGAGGTACACAATAAACTATTGGCATAGGTAATAATAATAAGTTATAATAATTGATAAGAAAATCAGAAAACCAAGACTCCAAAGTTGGTATAAATACAAGAAAGACATTTATTTTATTTTGATTTAATTTGTGGAGCTTCATGTTAATAAAATTATAGTAATTAAAACTCAATTTCTTTTATTACCTCAAATTTATTTGTCTAAAGCGTTTTGATGCATATCATCTTCAAAGACGTAGATAAACAAGTTGTTATATATAGTAGCTTGGTCTAAATTGTACTAAAATTATGAGCTTCAGTCTTCATTCAGCACTTGCAGCAATGGCGATCTGATAAGGTCAATCTGCTCATTCATTAATAATTTATTAAGGGGAATAAATTTGAGATTATAAATAGAACTGTGTTTTAATTATTATAATTTTATTGCAAGGGAGATAACTTAAAATGAAAGAAAATTGACGTTCAACAACCATCCTATTGTAAAAACCTATCTGATAATAATAGACATTTGTTAATTCTATAAAGTTAAATGTTGATGTGTATACCGACGTTCTAACATTTAAAAAAGGTTAGGTAAGAGAATAAACATTTTACCGCGCGTTGCGATCCGAATAAAGCACGTAAGATCATCGACCATTTTGCTAGCCGTTTCAGCTAAATAATTTAAGGAAAGAATCTTGGCATACGGAGTCCAGACCTGGTAAATCTTCTGCCGAAATTGGGCATCAACCGGCTGTTACTTGTATAATGTATTTTTCTTGGTTAGATTATTTGCCTTATTTGCTATTTTTGTTTTGTTCAACAAAGTCAACTATGTTATCAGTTTTGTATGTAAATTCTACGGAAATGGCTAACTACGGTTAGATTGAAATTAGAACTATAACAGTTTAAGGCATTAACGTTTTTATTGTTATTAACTGGAAGCATTCGGCATCTTTTGTTCTTATTTTGTCAGCAGGTATAAATCAGAGTAAAATTTCGTAATTTTGCTGTAAGAATTGTGTGTGTCTTCCGAGTGTTCCAAGGGTTGAGTCATACCAGCGAACGTGTTGGTCTTGACTTGGCTTCTGGTGTCCATATCGATTGTGGCGTTCTCAAGTAATAGTGAGGTTTTTCTATTGGGTTTCTAATTCCATTTATGGTAAACTATCTGTGAACCACTCCCATCTCCAACGTTTAAACTGCTGCGAGCCCAACCCCCTTTCAGGTCTGCACGGGCATAGATCACTTATCCGGTTTTGCCAGTGACAAAGTCTTAAAACCTACTTTGGACTGTTGTATCTTAAACAGCAGTATTCATTCCAATACTTCCTAAGCCTCTTGGCTGATGTCCACGGGCCGCTAACTCGGAGCTAGCTGATAAGGTAAATAATTTTTTGTGACTTCTGCTTTACAAATAAAATATTTAATTTATTCAAAATTGTATTATAAATTAAAAACATCAAAATGGAAATTCTTTCTAAATTTTTTCAATGAAGTTAACAAAATGTTTCGTTGAATATTTTAACATTTGAGCAAGTTTAAATATTAATTCAAACAAATAATATAACACATGCCCCGTTTGAAGACTCACCACGCAGATTTCTCACATAAAATTTTTAATCTTAAATTGCACGTCTGTTATGCATTTTAGAAATAAATGTTTAGAGTCAAATTGGTGATTTCTTTCTTCCTTTTACTTAGCTGTCTTTGATTGATAAACAAACAGAACTGTTTTTAAAAGATATCTACGGTAAAGCATTTACGGCATTAAAGAAGATCTTCAAATTCAATAATTATTCCTGCTCGAATCGTTAGAATAGTGTAACCTTTACAAAATCTCATATACTCTGCAAAACCAATTTAATAAAAAAATTTGATTGCAATGGAAACCCAGCTTGAGCATCAATTCTGTTTTCATTAAATTTGATTAATAGTTTTAATCCATGTAGTAGATTCTGCTAATCAGTTTTTTTAATTGCATATCTGCCGTTTTTTATTGTTACAAAACCCTAGATGTAATTCTAAAACAAACATCTGTTATATTATCAGACCAGCATACTCAATTTAAAACGTCCTCATTTTCCAAGAAAAAATTGAAAACATAAACATTTTCTTTCAACAAAAAACTTTCTTATAAACATACACTTTCGGTTTCAAAATGTTCGCACAATTATTTAATATAGGAATATAAATTAAATTTGACCTTTAAGGAATGCTAAATTGAATTTTAGAGATCAATACAGAAATTGCTCTCGCAACAGGCTTTTATATAAAGAATTTAGTGATAAAATTTTGCAGATATTAATATTAACTGAAAAATTGAATTTAGAGCAGATATTTCAGCTTAAGGCAATATTTTATAATGTCTGTTTCAAACAGGATGAAAACGCTTGTTGCTCAAAGGAAATCTTATACCGATTAACCTCTTCAAGTCTTAACATGAACGATTAGAGATTAATTAATTAACTATATAGATCAATTTGTAGATGTTGAAAATAGATAAAAGTATTTTTAATAAACATTTAATATAATCGTTTTACAGATAATGAGATAATTAATACTTTAAGTCACCGAATAAAACCGTCATTTTTATATTTTAAGAATCTATCAATTGGATCAATATAAAGTTTTCTTTTGGTCTCAATCTAAAGAGTTTATTTTTATGGCATCATAGTTTACACAGTTTTATACCATGTCTACCCTTTTTATGAACAGTAAGACTGTTTTTCTAATTAGTAAACGTACACAAGCTTCTATCCTCTTGAAGGAGGTTTTGTGAATTCGTGTTTTTAGTTGCTATTCGCACTATCTAAATGTATATTTGCCTACTGATTCTTTGCTGTACCAAGTTGTCATACCGCTATAATTAAGAAAATTACACTTGGTTGTTGGTGGTCCCAACGTTCTCCCGAAGTAATGTAGAACTTACCATTTCTTCTAAATTATATTGCATGATGTTCACAACTGTTAATCACTTGGTGAAATGGAATTGAAGTTTGAAAGTTTACTTGAGTAAGTTCTGTGCGCGTGCAGAAATAACGGTTGAAGATTTCTTAGATATGTAAATAAAATTATGAGATTAAGTGGGTTTTAACTGTATCTTTGTAGAACTAATAAAATCTTTGCGATCCTTTCTTATTGTAAAATCATCTAGCAAATAATAGAAAACGGTATTTCCAGAATTCATTATACGTAGAGTGGAGCTGATCAAAGTAATCCACTACACCAAATGTATCTATTGTAATCCCTAATTGCCATTGGACACAGGACAGATTGTTTCTTTCCATTTCTCTGTGATCTCAAAACATAGGTGGATTCTAATGGATTATGAACTGTGCTTGCTACACCCATTACTTTTTTACCCTGTTCTTCCATTTTTAAATTGCAATATCGCTACTTACTACATCATCTGTTTCAGCAACCTTCAGTGTTTTATCATCTTTTAACACGTTATTGAGAAAATGCTTGCGATTTTGTCTAATTGTATCGCAACAAAACAGTTTTCTTTAATAAAATATTTTGGGAAAGAGAAATGGAAGAGACAAAATTGTCAAAATGTAAACAAAAGTGCTTCTGTTGATAAGACAATAAAAATTTTAATACTACTGTATCTCCAAGAGAGGTAGCTACATTAGACTTGGTTTCTTCTCTTTCATAAATAGATAGTCCAAGGCAGTAGCCTATAACAGCACGTTCGATTACCCAGGTTTTAAATCTTCTTTTTATTGATTTCATCGGCATGCAACTGCGCCTTTTGAATTTCATCATTGACTCATCAATTGATAAAAATCTCGAAGGAGAGAAGAGCAGTGCAAAGCTCTCATTTACAAAATTTATAAAAAGTCTTGCTTTATACAGTTTATCACAATTTCGTTCTTGTTTCTTAAGCATTTGGTCATTGTCGTTCAAATGTACATAGCTGGTAATTTTCAAGGTACGCTTAATAGTAAGTTATTATGATTTGTATTTAATTACATCCATATTACTATCTGTACTCCAGTATAATCGCATGCTAGGTAATTTACAAAATCCCATTATAATTAACATTCCAAAGTAACCTTTTAGTTTTTCTAATGTCAAATCTAATTTTTCATGTTGTTGTGCAGCATATAAATTTCACTGTTCAATAATGTAGTTCATACAAATTCATCTGCATTGGATTTTCAATGTCCATTATTGCCAAACGGTTTTAAAAAAATTTTCCTTAAACTGCTTGGGACTTGCAGGTTTCCTTTCTCAACGATATTCTATGTTCACTTCGGTTTCTTCTGAATTTATTGTAATCTTTAGAATTGCTCAATTCTTCATTCTTAGAGAAAGTGTCTTCTGGTTCTAATAGTGGTAATAGTTCTAGAGGGGTTTCCTTTGTTTCTAATATAGTTTGATTTCCCTTTATATTGTCGGCATCTTTGTAACGACCAATATTCGAATTTTCCGCCATTTCGTCTGTTATGTATATGTCTTCTAATAGATATTCTACATGCTTTGGATTGTCTAAATCAAACCATTGCAAGTTCTCCATCTACAGTGAAAAGTATTAAAGATTAAAGAAATATATTTGTGCAATTGTTTTGTGGTACCCAATTTTATCACTGACCTTGTACCCAGATATTTGCTTATCCCTTAAAATTTTTAATACTTGGAAACTAATACTGTGCTTATTTGTAATCGAGTACAATAAATTACAGTATTTATCAAATCAACATAAAAATACGAAAAATAAAGAAGTAAATTGTTTTCGGATATTGCGTTTATGTATCACTCGTCATTTTAACTTTCGTTACTGGCGGGAAATTCACAATATGGTTTAGGTATGTACCGGTAAACGTTTGTACGATACGTCTAGGTAGTATTGACTGAGCATGGTAGATTCATCTAACAGTATTGCTTTTCTGAAAACTCCTTGGTACATATATGTACCAGCAACCTATACAAGGTTAAACCAATGGTCAACAGTAATTCTTTGTCTGTCGATGTGATGTATTGTTGGAGTTACGTGTTTTATTCGATTGTTTATGTCTCCAACAACCCTCCTTTAAAAGCTTGTTACTTTCTTTTTTGAATGAATTTTTTATAGGTCGACAGTTGATGATGATCTTGGATTCTGCCATAGTTCATGTCTTCTTCTTTTGTGCATCTGTAAGAAAACAACGCATATGGCAAACAAATTTGAGTCTGTGTTACGACAGCTCCTCCATTTAACTTTTATTTGTAGGTACAGTGACTTACATACACTTCGTCACAACCCTACTTATATATACAGGATATGGACCACGATACTCGGACATTTTAAATTTCAATACTTCCTGTTCCAGTTCTAAAGTAACTTTATTTCAGATGATAAATTCAATGTCGTTGTTGTCCTTCTGGATAGTAAAAGGTCTCTGCTTGTTTAAGCATATAATATTCAACAAAATCCATTACAGTAAACATCTGGGGAGTTTTTTAATTTTCAAACTGTACTTCTATTTAAAGTTAGATTAAAGAAATTAAATGAGTATTACTTTATTTTTTATTAGATACCTAGTTTAGACTTATCTACCAATACACTTTTTTTTAATTCACATTGGATCATGTTTCTTCTTTGAAAATTTTTCTTTCTTGATTTTTTCCCGGAGTGTCTCACGTTTTTATTGGTAATTTATAAGAAAGCATCCAAAAACACAAATCCAAATTCTAGTTCTTTTCTAAGCTTAGGAACTTCTCTCTGTACTGAGTGTTTCAAGTTCATTTGTGTAGCAAACACTAGTTGGTTGTGAAAAAATTGTTTCCTCAGTTGTTATACAAGCTCACAGGAGAATTCAACCACATTACATTTTGCTCTAAAAATTTTCTTTAAGGTAGTATCTACGGTCCGGTCCGGTGCAAAAATAAATTCTCGTGTAAACGTAAAATAGTTCGAGCATCAGTAGTCAAGTGTTCATTATTTTTGTCAGAAACTGTACTCTATACTCAGACACTGCATGTATACATATACACACAACTACAGGGTCCATCAAAAAAGACGAGCTAGTTTGTCTTCTAAATAAAAAATTAAATGTCAGAACAATCGTTATATATTTTGTATTGTTTAAAATGGTGGGCTCTGGTTCCAGCAAGATGACTCAACCGGCCAGACAGCTTGAATTTGTATGAAAGTCTTACGACAAGCGATTCCACAATGTCTCATTTCTCGCAATGGCGACTTGACCTGGTCATCAAGATCTCCGGACATCACTGTTCCAGACTTTTTTCTATGGGGGTACCTGAAGAATAAAGTTTCTATTACAAAACTAAGAACAATCGATGAACTTAAAAGAAACATTGAGGCAGAGCAATTCCGCAGGAATTACTGATTAGAGTCATGTCTAATTTGGTCCACCGCTTAGAAAAACGTTCTGAAAACGACGGAGGTCACTTGAGCCACACAATATTTCATAAATAAATCTTCCATTCATACACTTCGGTAAACCCTTTTCAGTTTGTAATTTATAAAAATGAATTTTTATTTAGAAAATAAACTAGTTAGTGCTTTTTGACGGACCTTGTACATAAACCAGATGCTCATTGACATACCCGTTTACTTACCAAGAAATTCTTAAACTTGCCTAATTTATAAATGTCTATCTTTTCAACCAATCGGGCAAAAACTTTCTTCTTTTATTCAAGATATTTATAATAAACTAATTTATAAATAAGTTGTTTTTTGAAAAAATGTATAGAAAAGTTTTGACGGAAATATGTAACTTTTAGTTAACTGGTACATGCAAAGCAAATAAAAAGTGCCAACTCATATCGCCAATATCTCCTCTATTAAACAGGCTAAAATCTTCAATTTTAGCTATT
This sequence comes from Ignelater luminosus, assembly GCA_011009095.1. NCBI lineage: Eukaryota > Metazoa > Arthropoda > Insecta > Coleoptera > Elateridae > Ignelater > Ignelater luminosus. The sequence continues at coordinate 23,914 of VTPC01004828.1, forward strand.
TGCTAAGAGGAGGTTCTTCTTTATGTGTACACGCAATTTCATTAAATTCCATAGAATAGTTTATACTTTTAAATTATAATACCTTTAAGGCAGTATCTCCGTAAACTCACTTTTCCTTTTAATTTCGGTTAATTGATGTTAGCTTACGGATTTTTATCTCGTTATGGCCAAAGATTGCCACATTTCTTTTAGCGATGGGATTTTTGTACTGGGTCGACAGACGGACGAGACGGTACTAGAGAGTCAGAATTGGTAGTTCTGTCGGTGTCAGCAACAGTGCTTTTAGGATCTTCTCAAAGGTTTCTTTAGAATTAGTGTGAGGTTGCACAATGACCAACAGAACACGGTGCGCTGGAAGAGATTGTGAAAATGGACATACAGTGACTTATCAGACTTGTCACAGTATTTATTATTGGGAACAAAAACAAACATTTACAGTATTAATGGAATATTAAAATTATATAACTCGGTACTGAAATATCTGATTTCTGTCTATTGTTGATCTATGATATTTTATGGAGTGATGGGATGGCTGTGTTCAAGTTGGTGTTTAGCGTAGTTTGATTTGTTTACGTGTTTATCTTTTTGTTTGTAGTAAATGTCAAGATTCCTAAGTGTTTTGTCTGATGTATACTTTTTATAAATATTAAATAAAAAAAGATCTGGATAATATATTGGAAGATTGCTATAAACATTTGGGTACTTTCCATGATTTCATTTTATGCTCCAAACTGTTAAGCAAAAAAACAAGATGTTTAACTGGATTACTTGCAATACAACGTAACCTTTTAAAATTAACACAACTAGTCTTAAAACCGAGCTCTGAAGATAATTCTGACCTAAAAGATATAATCTCAAAAACTATAAAAAAAGAATTTTCTGCACTAAATGAAAAACTTTCCCCTTCATTTACCCAAATTACTTCAATCACAATCTCAAAATCAAACGTAATTGGTAAACCAAACAATCTAAATACAAATAAGTATAAAGCAATTATTTATCCAAAAGACAATATAAATATTAACACATCTGAAGAAACCAAAAGGACTTTGTTTTAATTAAATCTCAAATCTTCAAACTTTAAACCAGATAAGATTATAAAAGTTAAAAATAAAGGAGTTTTAATTACATCCAGTGACTCACAATTAGAAAATATAATCCATAATGAAAAATTAAATAAAGCTGGATTATTTGCAAAACTTCCTGAAAAACAATGGCCAAAATTAATTTTTTATAAAATACCAAACAATCTAACTGAAAATGAATTTATTGACCATGTACCTGACAATATAAAAAATACCTTCATTGGGCAAACTTAGAATAATTGCAAAACAAACGGAACCACTTCTATCATGCATCATAATAAATAACTTATCAATCAAAATTTTAAATATGATTAAATATAATACAAATAACATTTCTGTAATTAACCTAACTTATGCAGAAAAGAAAATATTTATATTCAACTGCTATAGACCTCCAAGAGAAGACCCCCAAATTTTCTTTGAAATCCTAAACAATTGGCTAAATGAACTAGATGGATACAAAATAGTTGCTGGTGACTTTAATTGCAGAACTACCTTATGGTTTGATAGAATAAATGAGTATTATTAAGTATTAAATACCATAATCAATTCCCAAAATGTAGCAACCTTCAAAAATGAATTTGGAACCAATCATATTGACTTAACAATGATATGTTACGATCTCAATGAATTTATAACAGATTGGGAAATTAAAAGTGATATTATATCTTCAGACCATAAACCAATATTATTTAACATTACTTCAACTGAAAATATTTATGATAGAAAACAACATAGAATAATAAACGTAAACATCCTGGATTTTACTCAAGTAAATAGCATATTAAAACATTTTGTAGATATGGAAATAAATAACCCTCTTGATACAACTGAAAATACTGAACGTCTTTTTACAATTATATCAAAATAAACATATTTAAATTAGCAAAAAACAAAATTTACCCTAACAGACCAGAATGATTCAGAAAAATTTACCTAATGAAGAAAAAGTTATTATACAGCAACAGATTTCCAAATGAAAGAAATTATTTATATAATGAAATGATTACTGCCAAAGAAGACTACAAGAAAATCTTAAATGAAGCCCAAATAAATTCTTGGGTTTCTTTTGCTGAAAATGATTCAAAACCAAATCCATGGGGAGTAGATTACAAACTAGCAACTTCAAAATTTAATTAAAAAAGGTGTCCTGGCTTCTTTTAAATTAAATGAAGAAAATAATTATACTAACACAATTGAAGAATCTGTAAATTTTTTTTTACATTCATTACTACTAGACCTAGATGAAACAACCTTAACACAGAAACAACGGGCTAATGTAAGAGATTTTATAGCTATTACCCCTTTAAATGAAGAAATAAATCCCCCATCTTTAAATAAACTTGACTTTATAATCTCGAAATTAAAAATAAATAAAGCTCCTGGCGAAGATTCAATCAAAGGCAAATTTATTAAAGAACTTACACAACTCTTCGAAATTATTTACATCAAGTCTATACGGCTTGCTTCAAATTAAAATATTTTCCTAAAATATGGAAATCAGGAATATTAAAAGTAATCTTAAAAAATCCTGCAGCAAATAACTATAGACTAGTAACATTATTATCAGAATTTGGAAAAATATTAGAAAAACTAATCAGAAATAAGCTATTTAATTTATTTCCTAGATTACACTCAATTAAACAATATGGTTTTATAAAAGGAACATCAACTATTGACGCTTTAAGAGATTATATAAATTATATTAATAACTGCGAAGATTCTTATAGTAGAGGGCGCTATAGCAAGGACAGACTGTGACCGGCGAGGTGTACCGAGACTTTCTGGCTCGCAATATTGCAAATTGAATGGCGGCACGCAACGTCAAGAAGCCCATTCTCGCACATGACAATGCACGTCCACACATTGCCAATGTGGTGCGTGAGTGGCTTGATCAAAACCAAATCGAAACATGGATCCAGCCACCATATTCGTCAGACTTACAGCCATGTGATTTCAACTGTTTTGGCAATCTGAAGATTGGTCTAAGTGGTACTCGATATGCCAACTTTAATGTCCTCAAAAATAGGATTGATGAGGTTTTCCAAGATGGTTTGGGGCGTGGCCTATATCAAGGTGTTTTCATGATGCCTGAGAAATGGCAAAGGGTGATCGACAACGGTGGACAAAATAGTACATACATCTAAAATATCATGAGTTTATCATTTGTAGTTTTTAAAATATTTAAATAAATGTGTAGTCCTGTTTGAATGGGACTACCTAATATAAGAATCTTCGCAGTTATTAATATAATTTATATAATCTCTTAAAGCGTCAATAGTTGATGTTCCTTTTATAAAACTATATTGTTATCGAGACATAAAAATTCAAATATATGACGAAAAGATTGGTTTGGTTGATTCCTATAAACATTTAGACATATTAATAGACTCCAAATTTAATTTCCTAAAGCATATACGACAAGTTTTTACTAAAGTATCAAATATAACACAAGCTTTACGAAAAAAGATTTATTTTGCATGGAAAATTGATCTGGTTACCTCCTTATTAACAATCTATAATTGTGCCCTTATCCCTATTATCTCTTATCGAATCGAAATTTGGATCAGGAAAACAAATTTAGTAAGAATACAACAATTAATTAGATCCATTTATGGAACTTTTTGTAGAGTTTATACCAGATGCTACAAATCAGTATCTGCAGAAGCTGCTGGGGTTCTAGCAAAAATTCCTCCACTGGATTTAATTTTACAAAGAAATCTTTGTTTAAAAAAATTAAAAAAGTATATAAATTTTTGTATAGATGAAGAAATTTATAAATAAAATTTCATCAGCTCAAATCATACCTAGACACAAAGATAAATAACTTATGGCAAGAAAGATGAGATTCATGAACTAATAGAAGAACTACTTTTAAGTTTTTTCCAAAAATTCCTATTACTGTAAATTTTCTAACAGAGCACTTATTTTCATTAAATCAAATATGGACAGGACATGGTCCTTTTGGCTGTCACCTATTACGCATAGGAAAAGATATTAATGGTTACTCTCAATATGCCCAGAAACCTTAGATGACCCTATTCGTCGAATTTATCATTGCCCAAAGTACTCTAGAACCAGGGATAAATTAATAGAACTTTCAAATACTTGGCCAATTTTATATGAAAATCTACCTGAAACTGCCCCTCCTGAAATTCTAATAAAATTCTTAACAGGCGAACAAAATTAACTAACCTGTACATATCACGCCTTAATTCTTCATTTTTACCAGTTTACAATTACTTACTATTTTATTAATACATTTTGACGAATTCAATATATATAATTATAATTTTAGTTGCTGTAAACTATTGTATTAATAATTTGTCAATTAACTTTAATTATTAACTATTTATTTTAAAGCGTTTTATATTATAAGTGGCTTTTGTGCTCCTAATATACTTTGACGTTCTTTATTAACAATTAATAAATAATCTATTATATTTAGTCTACTCTAATTACTGTTATTTATAGTTCCAATGTTTTAATTTTAGTTATAATTCTCTCGGTTTATTAGTTATTAATGCATTTACAATACGCCCAATTTAGCATTGTATTCTTTGTTAATAAAAAAAGTATTAAGTTAAATTGTTGTATACTGAGTTACAAAACATGCAGTTTATCTGTAAATACTGCACTTTCTGATAACTTAGTTGTTATTTCTAAATGTTAGATTGTATTTTCTGTCTATGTGTAAAATGTTGACTATTTTTCTGGAGGTTGTCCAGACTATGAAATTGATCAGTATTTAGTGGCTTTTGGTTGTATCTTAACTGAATAAATCCTTCTGATGACTTACTTCTGCTCCATTATGTTGTTGATGTGTTTGGATTGTAGCGGTTGACGTGTGCTGGTTGTTTTAGGATTGAGATCTGTGTAACTAAGTGTGACATGAATCGGTGAGGATGGCAATTTGAGTGTGCGTAGGCTTTCTCAAATTATTTTGTGTGTTAGTTTTTATGCTCAAACCTAAGAAATTAATGGTTCTATTTTGTAGGTTCTGATGTAAATTGTCAAGCTGAGTTAAAAATCACTTAAAGAAGTCAAGTGAACTACTACAATTATCATAATTTGGTAGTTACAATCTACGTAGCTTCATATTATTTATCAATAATACTTTTTAGACTTGCATAGAATATTATTTTGTTATTCGAATAATCGTATAAATAAGAAAATTTTAACTAAACGAAATTCATAAATCGAAGGAGAAGATATTGTTCTCTTGTTTATAATATTACCTAGTTAATCTTTCATTTTATTTTGATAACACAGTCTTGTTAAATATCCTGTTGTTGACTTTATAAACTTCACTGTACTATAATAATAGTATGCAATTCAAGAACTAAATAATCTCCATTTCAAATGTAATATAACGTTACAGTCTGTGTAGCCAAGGTTTACTACTTAATTATTTAGATCCACTCTCCAAATTTAAATTTAAATTGTTTAACAAAAAAAAGAACAAAAAATAAAAATTATTCGCAAGCCTAACGTGGAATATCTTCGTACACTTATGTTTCAAGCGCTTTTTCCGTCTTTCTAATTCCAAGCTTTTTAATATCCAAAAAGAGTAGAGTAAAATATTTTAGATTTGGTTTGTTAATAACAATGGACCTTCAGACAAAAAAAAATATTTAATTTCAATTTAAAAATATGACATCAAAAGCAAAGTTCTAAACAGTTTACTTTTTTTTTAAATTCAACTTAAAAGAAAAACAAGGATAAAATTGTGTATGAAGGTGCCGGTTATATTTATTTGATTACTGGTCTGACCTTTTCACTTTATTCGTGTAAAGCTCGCTTGTGTTACGAAGTAATTTGCATTTTTTAATTAGTTTAATAAGTTACTACATTTACTCTGATAAAATCCGTCCATTCTTTTTTTCCGTCTTTCACATTTAAGAAGTTAATGAGACCAAAATTGTTTGTTTTTTCTTCTTTTCTCTATTTGTTTTTTTAAGAACACCACCAATTTTTATTGGCTAAAATAAATACACTCCTATCTTAATAAACGAAGTTAGTGTCGAAGAAGCAAAAGGGTAAAACGAAAAGGTAAGGGAATGATGTGAGTAAATCACCGGTTAGCGCGTAGGGGCCCGTCATTACATTACAAATGATCGTCATCTATCTGCGTTCGTCTTCCGGTAGCTTCTCTAACAACAAATTGTGGAGATATCGAATAAGGTAAAGTTAATCCGGGCAGCCGAGAGTGTGACCCGCTAGAGGCCTTCCGTCCCGGACTCGACCTGATCTTCCGGTGCTTATAATGAATTATTCTCTCTTCTAAAATGTTTTCCCGAAACGGTTTCTTTGGGTAATATTGAAGTTATTGAATTTCATACCTAAATTTATAAATACTAAAACGCACGGTTATAAAAAACGGAATATTTTTATGGCTAAGTCATTTTTATTTTTAATTTGCTCTAATAATGAAAAAATCTGGTAAAGGATAATGTTACAAAAAGGTTGAAAGTACGTGGTTTCAAAAAAAGGAAATTAATTTGTTAGTATTCCTCAATTAGTTTGTTGGGTTCCACCCTGTACGCGGCTTAATACGACCTACCGTCAGTGTTTTAATGTAACTGTGAGGTTATTTCGAAATTGTCTGTGAAACGCACGTTTAAACGAGGTGTTTGCTAATGGTTAAATCGTTGTTTGTGTAATATTTGCTTTTTGCATGTAACATGACACTAAACGGCTTTGAAACCTATTAATCCTATTGATATCGATTATTTTTACGTCTGCTTTTAAGCTTTTTATTGTTTAAAACGAAAGTTAGTTGTCTGACAAAATTTCCAATTTTTGTTTCATGTTCAGAATCATTTGATTCTTAATAGACCGAACTAACTAATAAACTACTGTTAAAACATAATGAAAGCGACAAGAAATCTTTTATAAAAAAAGCCATTAACCGGAACAATTTTGCTTTTATTTGTTAGAAACCGGATTTTTATGTGGTAATCATTCATTATTAATTTTGTGTAATTTTTTCTTTTATGTCCTATAGAGATAATGATAGTTTTTTCTTGATCTCTTTTCGTTTAAGATCCGTTATGGTATTTACGCTATCCATGTTTTATAAACCTGTTGTTTGCACGGGAATTTTATGTTAATCATAAGCTTTTTCCAGTAGCATCCAATTTCGTGCAAGATTAAGTATCTGATCGATTTTAATATTATTACTTTATGTGTGTTACCTTAAATTAAATTGTCCATTCTCTGGTTTGTAAACTTCTAATCAATAATTTACGCGCTTAAATCGTCTTGTGTCAGTGTCTTTTCGATTAGGTCCCACTGTGAACGAATCTTAAATTAGGGGTGGGATATTCTGCTACTTACGATATGTCTTTTGCCATTTATGTAGGAGGAACGCCAGCTTTGATTACTTTAGTTTTCGATGTCACATAATCGATACTAAACTAGAATATCTCGCCTCTTAGATAGGAATCTAGAATTAGCGTTATCAATGGTTTAGGAATATTGTCTAGTATCATTTTATGTGTAAGTTCGACGATCCAAAATTTGGCAAACGCCCTTTCAGTGTTATGTAACATCATGGCAGTGATATTGCCTTTGTTGAAATTAAGTTTGATGTCGTTTGCAATTCGAGTTATGTATTGGACGGTATTATATATTTGGAGATGAAATCAAACCGATTATAAATTATGATCTTTTTCCTAATTTGTCTATTTTTTGTAATACAATTAGCTTGGTCATTTTGATGAGGATGTTGAGGAGGTTTGAATTGGAACAACTTCTGCCGTTCGTCAGAAGCTTAAATATAAAACTTGCTAGATACATAAATCGTAGCTTAGTGTTCTTGCTCAGACTTTTGATTACTAGTACTGTCACACCTGCATGTCCTGCGGCTTTGTTGGTTTTCAGTTTTTTAATGACATTGTCAACGTCGTCGCTTAAGATACTCATTGGTTGTTTGGATTGGTCAAAGGTCTTGCCCGTGTTGGAGTAACTTTGATCTTTCAGGTCCATAATTTATTAAAAATCTGTCAGACTAGACTACAAAGCGGTACGTTTTGATTCCACTTTTTTTTTATCTTTCAAAGGAGAATATTTATGAGAATGAACTGCTATTTTAATTTGCTTTGTTAGTTGTGTTATTCCTTCTTTATCTAGTAAGTGTTGCGTTTGTTGCCAGATGCGTCTTTTTCTATTGCGTATGTCGGTTAGATCGATCGATCAGTCTTTACTGATCGGGGTACAGCTTTAGGTCACATTACAGAAGTTTAAGTCTCCCAATCAAATTATTATTTTGTTGTGAAAATCAGTAATTGTAATTTAGTTTTCATGTTTGCTACACTAATGTAAATTACATATTTTTACAGGAAATACTTAAGTTTACTTGTAAATTTATTTGTTCGAATTGTATAATACGGTTAACAAGGTTTACCATCCTTGCTCTTTTTGTCCTGTGTAACTCAAAGAAGTTA
>VTPC01004831.1:10186-26744 GCA_011009095.1 Ignelater luminosus
GGAGCAAAGTAGTCCCTCTTTCGGAAACAGAATGAAAAGAATAACAGTTGTAGATCACTGGAGATGTGATTACAGAATATGTGCATGTTAGAATTTTCGGTAGGAAATATGTGCAAGCACGTCTACCCACTAACATGAAACATATATATGTAATATGTAAATACGTAGGAAACATTAATTAAACAATGTACTGTAACGTGTTGGATACGAACGTGCTATAAGCTTTAAGCGAATATGAAACTGTAGCTTAGGACACCAGTTTCACTGTATAACAAGTACCATTATTAGAAATTAATTAAAATAAATCTAAACCACCACTGTTATTAACTCCTCAATTTAATATAAATCGAGAAAAGCTCGAAAAATGTATATAGTACAGCATGTAATATTTTTACAAAAGTAAACAATGCGTGTTTTTGTTACAGTCCTAAAAGGATTATTTTGTTAGAGAAAGTTAATATTACAGGCAAGATTGCTAGATTTAATGGAAGTAGCAACAAGATTATAGTTCACGTAGCATGACAAAACAACAAATGTACCTTGAAAACCCCACTACAAGGTAGTATGTGGTAGTTTCTAGAGTTGTAACACAACTCAAATACATATAACTACTACGTATCTTTAGAACGGTTTGTAGCAGAATCAGGTAATTTCTCCAGAAACTTCAATGAAAAATAAATAAGTAAATTTTAATTAACTAAAACAGGATCTGTATGAAAATTCAGTCTGAACACAAATTTATTTTAAATCTCATCTCGGTTCAAAATGCCCGATCTACATCCCGAGCTGTGACTTTTTTATCTCAAAAGTGCTATCGTTCATTTTTAATAAAATCCGTGTAGGCGTTGCTTATGAAAAGCTTTTCTGGTTTTGACATATATCTTCTTGACGCAGTACTTTAAAATATGTTTACTTATGAATGATAGTTCCTCTTATAAATACAAATACTAGAAAAGTCATAAATTATTTTCCGTATGTTAAATAATAATTTTAACAAGTAATACTCCTTTTTTTATGGCTTAACCTTAAAATTTAACATTGTGTTTATGAAACTACACTTTCTATTTGAATGTAAAAATTTGTGCGGAAAAATTGGCCAAGAATTTATTAAATGCTCTGAAAATCTGAAATAAAATGATAGAGCTAACCAAATAAGATATAAATTACGCCTGTAACAGCAATAATTTAACAATGATGATAGTAATAATAATAATAATATATCAAATAAATTCGTTTTGCATCTCACATGCTACGCAGATTAAATTGATAGTTTAGATCACAAGTTACAGACCACATTACAATATAACAATATATTACTTACAATGTTGAAAATTTTAAAATTTAAAATTAAAAAATTTAAAAAGAATATGGCATTTTATTTGCTCAACAATATATACTCTTATTCTATATTAATTAATTTAATTTTTTTTAGAACTCAAAGTTTAATCTTGTGATTCTAATTTTTCATGTAGAAATAAATGTTAGAAAAATGTAATGCAAAATCTAATTTAGCTGCACAAAAATTCTAATGCAATCCTAGTATAAATAACACAGGAAAGCATAATTTCGCTGAATTGCATTATGCATCTTAAATTTATCAGCAAAAGCATGCAACATAGTCAAGGCTATCATATGGGTAATTAGACTGCAATTTATATTATGATGTGCCATTATAATTATTTTAGAGTAAGCGTTTTTAGAAATATCAAAAATGATATGATGACAAGTGTTACTTTCCAAAATAAAAATTACAATTGCATATACGTCAATTTATAGAAACTATTATTAAAAATGCTGAGTTAAATTACATTTCGTGGCGATCAACGTGTGTAGTGTAGCAAATCTTGAAATTTTAATTTTATTTTTGATATTGCACTTTTCTGACCACATACCATCGCAATATGTATCAGTCCAGCTGGTGTAGTGGTGATGAGACCTGAACACATACACTTTACATAGTGTAAAAAGCATACAGAGCCAAGCCACACTGGGCGGACGTACGTTCGAGTTTGGAATTGGGAAGAAATTTCTCAGAAGTGAGGTGGAATTTACGGAGTTATATGACCTCGAAAATTGATGCCCAAATTGAATAATACAGTAATACAACAATATAATAGTTCTTAGATATAATAACATAACAAAATAAAAAAATAATAATATAAAAAGCACACTAAAATTACGATTAATGGCTGTATTTTTATCAGTACTTGAGTGAGTCTATGCTTGACTCCATCAAGCACGTCTCAGTTCGCAAGCTAAACCCAAGGCATTACTTCTTTACTTAAAATCTGAGTACAAGTAATGAGTTCATAGTTTCGAGTTAAGTCTACAGTTATAAGTTATAAAATATAGAAAGACTAACTCTAATTACGGGCATAAAATATACGTAGTTTTTATTTTTCAAATGGGCTATCAAATTAGAAACAACAGACGAATTATAAGCTACCCGACAAGCTACAGCCAGGTAAAAACAAAATCCGTATCCAGAATTCCCAAATCTCTATGGTGAATTAAGATGATAAAACCATATTTCATTCGCATCTTAAAACATTCTAAACAAGAAATATTTAGACAAACCGAAAGTATCCTTGTTGACGCGTATTATTTATAAAACAAAGGTCTGCAGCAACAGGAATGTATTTAACATAATATCATGAAAGTGTTAAGTACATGTCTTTCACCTAAGGAAACTGAGTCAATTTGTAAAATAAGAACTAGACATCAAAACCAAGCAGTCACGACCGTATTATCATCATTTAATTGTGAGTAACTGACATTACCGAATTAACAATGTTAATTAAGAATTAAGCGTATGAGATATGCAACGTTTACCTCTAAAAAGTTCCAACAAAAATTGGTTTGGAACAAGACAGTTTTCAATAAGAGTTGTACGCGAATCATAAAAAATATTCTCTAATAATAATTAATAAGGTAATTAATAGTTAGTAAGGCTAGTGTAAGAAAGATATTTATTAAAAGTACCTACCTATCTTCCTCATAGAAAATCCTCAGTTTTAGATTTATTACATTGGTTGTCTTGGAGATCCCCCTGTCTACTTCACTAATTGTAGTTTTTATAATAACCGTCACTACTTAAGCTTATTTGATATTACATCTCCTCCTTTGAAATTCTCACTAGTAATACACAATAAGTAATTAACTTGTTTTTATTCAAATCTTCTAAATTGGTTTTTTATCTTATATCTTTTATCTTATCTTATATCTTAAATTTGGTAAATAGCATTATCAGTATTTTTCCAGCTGAACTCAGTTTCTAGTTGCTTTAAACTATTTTTATTAAAAATAAATTTCCGAGTATACATATCGTAATGGTTTGTTCTAGACAACTTAAAAAGAATTTATAAACAAAAATAATTGTGACCGCCAAAAAGCTCGCACCAAATGGAAATAAATTATTTTTGGTTTTTTTAAAAATCTTTTTGTGCTAATAGTTTATGCATGTACTAAAATCAAAAACAAGCAACTTTGATATTCCAAGTCACTTTTGTTTGGCAAAAATGACGTTTTTTTGATATGACAAAACTGAAAATCGCCAATAGGTATAAACGTATTCTCAAAAGTATCAATTCTTCTAATGAAATTGAACACAGTCTGAAAGACTGTCATAAATTTCGAAAAATAATGAAATGCTAAGATTTTGCACTTCTTGTGCAATTTGCGTATGTGAATTTGAATTTTGACTAGTGAGTTTTTGACAATTAGACTAGTGATGTTTTTAAAATTATTTGAAAAAATATTATTCTTCCTCAAGACTTTCAATTCTGGAACTTACAAGACAACGTGTCCTGATTTTGAAGGTTATTCTTGTAAGGCATTTTCATCGTTGAATATTTTTGTGTAATTTTCAATTTTTCCACATTACACTTCTAAAAATCCCAATTTATCTAGTGTAAAAAGATTATTTTTATATATAATTCAGTGATGTGAATTTTATATTTAAATTAACACATATTGTATGTACCGATAACCATTTATACAGGGTGTTTCACTAATAATTGGAAATATTTTGAGTGTAGAATCCTAAGCTCAAAATATTAAGATTTAACCCAAATCACTCCTTACTGAGTTACAGGGTGTTTTATTTAAACTTTAAAAACTATTCGTTTCAAGAAATTTTAATAAATAACATTATCTTTTGTTGCTAATAGGGATTAAAGTTTCATTTACGTAATAAATGCAATCCTATAATCCAAAAACACCGACATAATTAATACACATTAAAATCAAATAACTTTGCCGCTTCAATTTTAACTTTAAATATCTCGAAAAATAATGACTATATCGCTATGAATGAAGAGTATGTTATTTACATAGAAAGTATTGGAGAATCGAAAAATTGTGCTAAAATGGCAATTCCGCCAGTGGCGTAGAATTTGGGAAGGGTCAACTATTCACTTGCCCCTATCGTACGCCTCTGATAGTAGCCAGAAACGTTTATTTAACATAATGTAGTAGGGTGTACAGTACCTACACTTTCTGCCAAGTATGACAAGGATACGTCAAATAGTTTTAAAGTACTAGGTACAAATAGTTTTTAAATTTGTAAATAAAACACCCTGTAACTCAGTAAGGAGCCACATTTTATCTAAGTAATTTGGGCTAAATCTTAATATTTTGAGCTCAGGATTCTACCATATAGTTGAAATATTTCCAATTATTAATGAAACATCCTGTATTTATTTATCACTCGCCATCCGTAATTCATTGAATTGTAGATTTTATTTCTATATTTCCTCGATTTATTTTATTATTTTTCTTACATACCGTACGATTTTAAATTGCATCTCGTCATTTAATTTATTATGTACGGCTAATAATTCCTAGTTTGTAATTCTCCAATTAATACCAGTGTTAATTTAGTATAACTTAGTAATTCATTCTCGTTCAGTTGTATGAATCATTAACGAAGCAGAGCGCATGCCGATACCTCATTGGTTTGCCCCTGTGTATAGCATCCTCGCTTCGTGTAGTTGCTAGTATGGAGAAACTGACTGGTATAAATGCAAGCGCCGTAAAGAGTGAGCATCCAGTAGATACCAGTGTGGTAAAACCCCAAAGTATTAAGATGTCTTATCTTAACCCACTGGTAATTTGACTGCCGACTTTGTCGGTCGAACCAGTCTGAAGTCGATCGGACCATAAGACAAGCTATCCCGTTGTCATCGCTGTCGGTCGAGCCGGTCCGTCGTCGCTGAATAGCTCCGTTATCCGTCCTGTATCCTTGTTTGTGGTTTACCTGCCGACGCTGTCGGTAGAGCCGGTCCGCCGTCGGTCGAACCATAAGATATGCTCTGCGGTGTCGTCGCTGTCGCTCTAGCCGGTCCGTCGCCGGTGGGTAGCGCCGTCCTCCGCTCTGTATCCTTGCTTGTGACTTGACTGTCGGGCGGTCCGTTGGCGGATCTATCATTTCTTGATAGTGTCCAATTGGTCTAGTGGGATTGTATTATGTAGGGGCGGTCACCCTCCTCGCAACATCCCTGGGAAACTATCCATTTACCATGTACTCCTAAGGCGTACCTGGCCCGAGCTTGTAACTCGACCCGTTGGTTTCGCCGCTTGGTTTGCACCCTGCGTAACTAGTATTAGAAGTATTGCTTCTGTATATAGATTGTTGCTTGCATCTAGTTTGCGATTGTACATAATAGATTTGTTGTTTAGCATTTGAGTGTTTTAATTTACCGTAAGATTTCTAGTAAAAACGTTTCAGCCGTTTGGCTCCTAGATTACCGGGTTTACACAACAGCTATCCGTGAGCCCTCGTCTATCCGCCTTAAGGTCAAGGCGGAGGAGTAAATCTCCTCACCAAATCTGGCTCCTGAGACCATACCGTTACCGCCGCCTCCACAAAATACGCCACACTATCAATGAATAGTAACTAGCAAAAGTATGCGTTGATTTGTTGCTACAGCCACGCAATACTGAACGTAATATTTAAAAATGAAAAACAACTATCCATGATCTTGATTCTATTTTATAAAGTAACCATGAATAGTTCTGCAGATATTATGTTCAGTACTAAGTAGCTGTAACATTAGCTTCTCACACATTTTTGCTGGTTTCTGTTTATTCCTAGGTAAATTGGAAACTTCAGAAGTGCATTATAAAGAAATTGGAAACTGTCCTGGAATATTTGACGATGAAAAGGTCTTGAACTGAAAACATTTAAAATCAGGACACGTTCGTTGTTGTGTAAGCTCGAGAATTGAGAGTCTGCGAAAAAATAATGTTGTTTCAGATAATTTTTGAAAACAAATATCAACAATCCAAACAATCCATAAAAGTTAAGTAATCTAAATTCAAATTCGAATGCCCAAATTGCCAAAGAAGTGCAAAATCATAACATTTTATCTTTTTAAAATCTAACAGAAAAATTAGTTTTGTTTTCATAGTAGGTGCTTTATCTAGTGTTAGTCTTTCACACCGTGTTAAAATCTTATCAGAAACATTGATACGTTTGAAAATATTGACGATTTTCAATTTTGGTCATTACAAAACACGTCATTTTCTGCCAAACAAAAAATGGCTTGGTAGATCCAAGTAGCTTGGTTTTGATTTTTGGATATGCACAACTTATTGGGAAAAAGAGTATTTAAAAAAAAATCAAAAATTAAAATATATTGCATTTGGTGCAAACTCTTTTATGGTCACTGTGTATAACAATTTATTCAAATTATGAACAAATATTTCTCAAAATTTTGAGTTGCTATCAAGATAAAGCATAGCCTAAACAGATACAATGTAATATGTTGTTAAATATTCTAGGAACGTACATTTCACTAAAATCTAGATTCAAATGATCAAAATGTTGATATTATTGTTAACCTAAATTTGTTTATTGTATATAAATGACTTCTTAGATGATTAAATTAGACAAATAATTTATCTGTTTTTCAAGTACTCAAAACACCTTAAAACAATAAGGAATATTTCAACATTTATTTACGATAATAGTAATAAGTTATATTTTGTTTATTATTTATTAAATTGACAGTAATAAATTTCTGTGGTCTTATTTTAATTAAAAAGAAGAATTTTACTTATACGTAAAATATGATGATAGAAAAGTCTGTAGATATTATAGCAGTAGAATATTTTAGAAACTTAAGCCACCAGCGCAGATGATAACACACATGTTATGATGGGTAAAACTCCGTTATATTATTGAAAAAAGTCGCACCACAAAAGACCATGGGTCACGGTCGGTGAACAGGAAAATAATAAGAAATTTGAACAATTATTACAAGAAGTAAAGCACAAAATACAAAGAGGAACCATTAGACAGATATCAGATTTAAAGAGAATGCAAGATTTAAAAGAAAAACATAATTGACAAAGATAAGTGTAAGAAATTTTAGAGTATCCAATCGACCTGATGCAATATGTGCTAAAATCTATATTAGTTTTTCCTCTTCATTTATTACTTTATGTAGTTTTTATGTATTTGAAGTAAGCAAAAGCCTTGAGAATAAGTACTTGTGAATTAGAGCATCCAAATCTTAACTAAAATTACTGTTCCCTTTTCAAGAATAAAAACAACTCCGTTTGCGGTAGTGGAAAAGTGGATAGAGTAGCTCGGAAACTACTGTTGCCGGTTTCAAGCTCGGACAATAAAGAAGGGTTGTGGCGTTGGGCCAGCTATCCAACCCACGTAAAACTCATTTAGCCAAAATGTTTCCAAAATGGCTTCGGTGGGTTTTAAAACAATAATACCCCAGACAAGTAGAGGAAAATTCTTAGAATCTCGTACTGCCAAAGCAGTCAGCTGCTTTATGGATTCTGGCGGAGGGGGGAGTAATGATTAAAGATTAAATGACGAGACAAAAAATACAAAGAAAAAGAAGCGGAGAAGATGGCGGAAGTCAAACACGATAACAGTTAGGACCTGGAATATTCAGGGAATAAGAACTAAATAAAACGAAATCATCGCGGAAATAGATAAACTAAAAACGGAATAGTAATCCTCAATGAAACCAAAAAGAAAGGAACAGGGAAAGAAGAATTTGACAACTATTACCAGTGGAGTACCAAAATATCCAGCAAAAAATGGAGTGTCCATAGTAATAAAAAAAGAAATGAAAAAAATTTACATACGATGGAATAATTAGAGTTGATATGACCATTTTTAAACAACCTACGGACAATCCTAGGAATCTACGCAGTGAATGACAATACCCCGAGAGACATAAAAAACGAGTTCTATTACAAATTAGAAGATATTATGGAAAACATATCAGATCAAAGAGAAATAATCATTATAGGTGATCTTAACAGCGGAGTAGGAAAAAGGGATGAAGACGTAGTAAGAGGATTTGGAGAAGAGGTAGTCAACGATAATGGGATGAGACTTATAGAACTGTGCAGAAAACACGACCCTATTATAAAGAACATTCTGTTCCAACACAGACATCCAACAAGAAATCTAAAATCTATCACAGACTTCTTAAAAATGAAAAAAGAAAAAAAAACCCAGATACGTGACGTACCGATATATAGATATGGTGGTAGGTCACCTTACATACAGAAAAGCCAAACAAAATGTAAACTTCAACGAAACACGAAAGCAGCAATTAGAAGATTTATTAGACACAAAACAGACCGGCTAAAACAATTCAGTGTCAAAACTCTCTATCAAAATCAAATAGAGAGCAAAATAGACATGCATAACATCTGAAGCAAGTTTTATTTACAGCAGCTAAGGAAGAGTTAAGGACGGAAAATAAAAAGAAAAAATACTCAGAAAATTTAAAAGAATTAATAACACGAAAGAAGAAAGCATATAACAGATGGATAACACAAAAGAAACTTGAATTAAGAAACGAATATGTAGATCTGAGAAAACAAGAGAAAGACGAATATCGGAAAAGACTCTGTATACATAGACATAGACAACACATTACTATACAATAGATCGTCAACAGCTTGGAAAATAATTAAGAAAATTAGAAATAACAATAGCAGTAAAGAAAAAATACAAATAATGTCCCCAAAAAATCAAATCTACTACCAAAGGTCTCTCTCTTCTCATTTCTTCTATTTTTGGGGAATTTGTAACTTTCAATTTGTGTCTTCAGAGATACCTGATGTTATAATACAAGCAGAAATGTTTCAAGACATGCCTTAACCTATGTCCAAAGTTATGCTGTTAAAACATATTCGTAGTTCAAATGTTCGAGTTACTATAATAATCTAGCGCGCATAATAAGCCCTACGATTACGAGGGTGGTCTGAAAAGTTTCCGACCTCAACGTGAAGATGGCAGCACTCGTAAACAAAAGTTACTGAATTTCGTTGTTCATCTGTTGACAGTTACTCACCAAAGTTTCAGCCATTTTGCACGCGCAGTTTTTATGTAACAGTCGTTTGAGTGAGTTGATGTGAGTTTTTTTGTGAAAATGGACAAAATCGAGTATCGAGCTGTCATTAAATATTTGTTTTTGAAAGGCAATACGCCTTCGCAAATAAAAGATGAGTTGGATTCTGTGTATGGGGACTCTGCACCATCATTTACCACAGTGAAATTTTGGGCTGCTGAATTTAAACGTGGCCGTAAGAGCTTGGGAGACGATGAACGTTCGGGACGTCCAAAAACTGCAACTACCGACGAAAACATCGCCAAAGTTCACCAAATGGTGCTAGACGACCGCCGAATTAAAGTGAGAGAGATAGCAGAGGTTATAAACATGTCAAAAGAACGTGTTTGTCACATATTAAATCAACATTTAGGTATGAGAAAGCTGTCCGCGCGTTGGGTGCCGCGTTTGCTCGCGTTAGACCAAAAACGTGTTCGAATGAATATTTCCAACGCTCTTTTGGCGCAGTTTAGGCGAAATAAATCCGAGTTTTGGCGCCGATTAATTACTGTAGATGAAACTTGGATACGCCATTATACGCCCGAAACAAAAATACAGTCCAAACAGTGGACTGCAAAGGGGGAACCGGCTCCAAAAAAAGCAAAAACTGTTTTTTCGGCTGGGAAAGTGATGGCGACCGTTTTTTGGGATAGTCATGGAGTTATTTTAATCGATTATCTTCAAAAAGGAAAAACCATTACAGGAGCATACTATGCATCATTACTTGACAAGCTGAAGGCAGAACTTGCGAAAAAACGGCCACATTTGCAGAAAAACAAAATCCTGTTTCACCAAGACAACGCACCGTCTCACACCTCAGCGGTTGCCATGGCGAAAATCCACGAATTACGGTTTGAACTGCTTGACCATCCGCCTTACTCACAAGATCTAGCCTCAAGCGACTTCTTTTATATATACATTATATTAAGAACGTCACAGAAAATATTTAGATGCTTGATCTAATATTTGTACAGCGTACATACCCCTTCAGAGAGGGCATTAAATAGTTATAGTGATGTCACTAAGCAAGATTTAAAACTATGTTTTACTCCAAATAATTAAAATGCATGCAAAGAAACTATTGATTATTATGTATTGTTAATTATTTATTAGTGAATTATTAGTTGAAATAAAAAAGAAAATACAAAAAAATACAGACATCAAGAACTTTCAATAAACCGCTAATTATAAAACTGTCCAATAAAACACGTAAAATAGCTGACCATAAACGTTTTGAATGGGTTAATGGATTGTACTATATGCAAATTTTAGTTACAATTAATAAGACCTTTGCATAGCATGCTAGTAATGCTCTTCGAACACATTTCCTAAGCGGAAAAGGTTAGGAAATAATTTACTGTATTAAATGAGCTGCTCAACTTTACATTACTAGTAGTAAAACCACACAGTTTATATTACCTATGTAAAAGGCTGTTATCTATATATCGTAGTCGTATACGATAAATAGTGATTAGATGCGGAGAAGCCGGTAGCATTGAATTATTAGACAAATTCCACCGGTTTGCGATTATAGAATACCAAGGGGTTTCAAAGTATGTATAATTTTAGAATTAGTTTCAAACAAAATTTTGCCTAAGAATTATATATGCGTCCATAAAAATTTAAATATTTATGTAATAAGAAGTGTTCAAGTTTGTCTTTATCCTTCTCTAAGTTAAACAAATTTACTTAATTGAAATCAGAAAACTGAAAGTTGAAAATTCATTGCAAAGTAAACATTTCAAACAGTCTTTTCTTGTAAAGTTGATGAGAATTCGAATGTTTCTATGCTCATAGAGTGAATGACGTTAATAAAATTCAGTGTGGTAAAGTAAGAAAGATATATTTCTTCTTATAATAGGTATACATAATATTATTGATTCAGAAGAAAAAACATTTCTGGAATTATCAATCTACTTTTGCAAATAATTTCTTCTTGAAAGTGTAAAATTGCAAAATCTGCAGAATCATTACACTAGATAACTAATTAATTCAAGATTCGTCTATAAAATAATTATCTTCTATATTAGCACAAGCCTGCAGTTAATTATAGCGTAAAATTAATGATGTGATAAATTAATAGCCAGTACTGTAATAAAAAGGTCAGATAACGCTTTATGTTTTGGGTGGTTTAACGGCGATACAGTAACTTTATTTGCTTTTTCTTAGGGACTATAAAATAGCAATGTAAACAACAATAATTACTGTACTTAAAAAGTGTAAGTAAAAAAGACGCGTAAATTCTTCTTGTTATGCATTATTATACGGACAGAATTACAAAACACAAAAGATGAAAAATTGTAACTGCATGGATTTTTGAATGCGCTGTCCTGATTTGTGAGATCTTGTATTCTTTACCTGCAATTCTTTTTTGTATGTAGACAAGTTTCTCTGTAAAACGTAAGTACATTTTGTCCTTTGCTTACTTAACTTTTTACATTTCGTATATTGTTATTTTCTTCTAACATTATTTCGTTACACTTGGAATAATTCAATGTTTCAATGTTGAACAGCGGGCACTTCCTGGGAAGAGAAAGAGGCGACGTTCTAGACATAAACGCTAACTAATAAGATTTGGTGAATACTTAGGATTAGTTTCGCTGCCGTATATAATATCAAAGAGTCTCAATTTACAATGGCTCGATATCACAACACAACAAGAGCAAAGAAAACGATATATACATTATTTTTCTTATTCAAAGGAAAACGTAGGAAGGATTGAAAGTAACAGAAATAATGTAGTAGTAGTAGGTTTTATCGTTCTAAAAGTTTTTTGATATCCTACTGGTGTCAAACTTCTTAATAACGTGAATATTAATTACGTATTTCAATGGATTTACAAATTTTGCTAGTAGTATTGAGAAGGATCTGATAAACAACGGACAACTTAACAATGAAGAGTATATTGACGCGGTTTCGTGCTGGTTTCTGTCATAACGGCATTTGGTAAAATACTTTAACTTTGTTGTAAGGTAAACATTCTCATTTGATACAAAAGTTGGAGTTTGCTTATTACTGGGTTGAAGAAGTACATGCATGTCCCTGCTGCTGTAATCGTCATTGATAGATTTGAATTGTCAGCATCAGAAATGAAAATCGCACGATCTTCTAGGGAAAAGTTTCTGCAAGACGGTGGTAAGAGCTGGTCTTAAGTGCCTGTTAATCTGCAGTTTTGTAATTGAATTATCAAGCCAAACATAATACATACTGTATTGAGACGTCTAATAATATCATCATCGGAAAGGATGAGAAATACTTCATCAGTGTCTGATCCTCAGGTACTCAGAGATACACAAAAAAGACTAAATGAGAAAAAATCGTTAACATTAAAAGTTAAGTTTTCACTTGCCAAGCCCGCAACAAAACCAAAGCATAATTGAAAATAAGTTAGTGACTGTGGTTTATCGTAGTCTTAGCCAACTAAATATTAATAAACAAGCGATCTGGCTTTTAGTATGAAAATAGGATGCGGTATTGAGAAAGAACATAAAAAAAACAATCTCGTTAGTATCCACCGTTTCCTTACTAATATTTTCGTTTTAATACATCTTCATCAACTCAACTCATTTTTACCAATGAATCTCTACATTGCTGACATAGTTAGATCCATTGTTAGTAAATCTGTGTAAACAAACAACTTGAAATGCACAATATTTATTATATCTTTTCTTTCGTTCAGCAGTTCTTTCCGATGATACAAAATAATGCTATTTCGTGTTAATTTGCATTAACGATCTCATATTCATAGTCAAAGGTTTAATTAGACGGTCCATAGATAATTGTCTAACTTTACGAATTAAGCTAGGAGTATAAAAGATGTTATTCGAAAATTTGAGCTAATAAATGTATTCTCAAAACTAGTAATGATCTCTAAGAATAGAAAAGAGCTGAAGAGAATAAAAGTAGATACTCACTGAATGAAAGGGGCTTGAGGTATTATGTTTGGAAATGCATCTTGCAGTTCATACCTTCAATCAATGTTAATTCATCAGTTCTACCGGATGCTTTTAATAATATGTGTTTTAACTAGGAAACTAATACCTTATAGTTTCTCATCTCTAGCTACCTTAATGTTGAAAATGTTTTTATGTTTATTTTTGTGATCTTTTACTTCAATGAAAAGTTTAAAATTTAAAAGAAAAACTATTTTTAATATTAAAAGGTGTGAGGTACAGAAACATCCTGTATGCTTAATTAATTTTAATGGGTTTTCCTCTTTTGACGCATAATGAATAAACAGCCATTTAAGTATCAAAACGTAAAAGTTAACTGACAGGTATTGCTTATACACCTAAAGCAAAGCTGTTCGTTAATATAATTAATCTCGCCGCACTGACATCAAACAATTTCTGGCAGAGATAGTTTAGGGTGTGTAACTTTCAGTATACCTACGATGTTTCACGGTACAAGTATGTGATGATAAATTTCAAGACCTTCCTGTAAACTCCCTACCTTGTAAAGAGCATTATTTTTTTACTGAAACCTTTCTTATAGAAAAAAGTATGAATAATGTAGATGTTTTTGTATTCGTAGCTTGCATATTTAGTTGTGATGTGGAAGGTAATGATGTTATGTGAAAAGCGTGGTGTATAGCGTTTCTACTCAAGCGTAGCTGCTAAAAAAGGGAAAATACACAAAGCTTTGTTAAAAAAGCTTGCAGCAGATAGGTGAAGTGCATTAGAAAAGCGAGATGGTGCAGTCTTTTTCAAGAAGAATTATACATGCAAATGTGGGGCAGACAAAATTAAAAGATTGCTAGCCTGTACTCTTCCGTGTGAGACCTGGTTCTTCAACGTTGCGCATACAACAAAGACATTTACTGCATTCCTTGCGGAAGTTCATGGCGTAGCTTCCGTAAACCAAAGGATTCATACAGCTGTTAGACACAGCCATCATGAATAGAGCATCTTGGAGCCAATTTGGAAGTTGTTGTGCGCTATCCCTGTCGAACATGTACCTAGAAACAGAAAGTAAGTAATTTAAAAAATTAGAAAAATATTTCCAGTCAAATAAAAATGATAAAGAAACTTTTCATTGAAATAAATTCAGCTTCAGAGTGTTAGAATTATTAAAATTTTTGACATCCACAGATCTTAATTGGAATGTCCGTAAAAATGATAAAATTTCATTTTAGGACGAGTATTCACGAACCTACTTGATTAAGGTTTAATATTAAAGCCGGATTCAGACATTTCTCATGCATTAAAGTGTAACAACTGGAAGTTATTAAAAGCAAAATTAATTTAACGTAAATGTTAAATAGTACATTAAATATTTATAGCCTATTATATTCATAGAGCGTGGAAAATTCCGAATAAAAACTTAAAAATAACGAAACTGTATGTTCAAGACAGTTTTATTAGTATCAGACGAAGGCTTATTGTATACTCTCTTAAAGATTACCCTCCTAAAAAAGGTATTATCAATAAACACCTAAAGATTAATTTCCAAAATGCATGTTTTTGATATAAACTGCTATTGTATGGCGTCGTTATAATAATAAGTTTTATTCCTACCTTAATGCAATGCTTGTGTTTACAATAGGCGTTGACGAAAAGTGATTACGGGTTAATAGTGGGTCTGGAAAGGATTCAAATAGTTGTTAATCGAGGTTACCATGGGTAAGGCAGTATTCCTGGAATTTACCAAACCTAGTGTCCTACTTTAACTTAAGTAATTCAATTGACCCTGCTGAATGGCAGTTCACCGTCAGCTAATCCGCTATGATAAACTCAATCAGTTTTGGAACAAACATTAGAGTTAACTCCATTCATTTTGAAAGACTAGAACGAACGAGATCACTTTTTGTAAACATCTATAATAAAACAAGCAATTGTACTTTCTTATTATGGCTTTTGAGTTTGAACCTACATATACAAAATAAGAATTAGAAAAACTAAACAAACTTGCTAAAATTATTTTCGACTAAGTGTATACAGGATGTTCTGTAAAAGAGTGACACAAATCTTAAATGTCTTTAAATGAAACATGCTGTTTATCTTGAAATTCTCTAATTCTTTATTAAATGTTGATTAGAACGATATAACATTCTGAGGATCTAAGCCAAATAGTTGGGGTGTGATATTTGACTTTTTTCTTGTAAAACGTTGCCAAATCTTACAAGCCATTCAACTACCATTTCTTTTGAAAATCTTACTGTTGTAAACTTTAGTCTTTAATC
Organism: Ignelater luminosus; assembly: GCA_011009095.1. Lineage (NCBI taxonomy): Eukaryota > Metazoa > Arthropoda > Insecta > Coleoptera > Elateridae > Ignelater > Ignelater luminosus. The sequence goes on from VTPC01004831.1 coordinate 25,739, forward strand.
TTTAGATATTATGATTATTACAATTTTCACTACGTCAGCTGCGTAAAGAATACAGGTTGATTGAGAAACGCAAATTGTGGTTTTATTCATACAATGCAAATGGGAGGTCGCCACACATGCTTCGTCTTGTCTTACCACTTACCTTTACAGTTTCGTGTCTCAAACTAAGACGAAGCGTGTGCATGAAAAGTCTGAACTCTTGTTCGAAGCGAAGTAAGGCTTGACGGCATTCAGGTTCTGCTTGAAATGTTTTATGCGTTTCATAAAGTGTGCTATCAAGCAGAGTTTCTGAGCAAAATGTTTTTCTTTGCCCTAAACTCCAATAGATTTAAATCTCACCGTCTTGCCTCCTTCGAAAAAGTATTGTTGCTATTGATAAAATGTAAGTATTTTATGTCAATAATTTGATATAAACATGCATATCAGTAACAAATAGTGTAAAACATAATTTATAATAATTCTGCTGTTTTGGAAAAATTCTTTGATTGTAGTGTTGTAATTTATAATTTCGGCTAACTGACGCTCCATAAATAACTTCTTATAAGTTTAAGTTTTGAAAAGCTCCTGTCAGTTGTTGAAATCCGTAGAGCAATGCTTATGCCCAACAGCAGTTGGCAGGGCGAGGTGATGCCAATCAGGAGCTTGTTTATTGGCATAACACCGTCGTGCTAACTGCTCCAGGACACCAGTAATTTTTATGTTAGATAAACTAGAAGAGAATGCGTCCTTGAATATATCCAGTGGAAGATCTAATAAGTATAAGAAAATATTTATTTTAATTCCGAAGCATTTCGAGGTTGAATTTACCAGAAACCATTTATGGAGAAAACAATTATATCATTCTAACCAAACACCAACACACGTGCCCCCCCCCCAGGTGATCCCATGACCATCTAAACATCACAAATTTGAACTTTCTGATCTGTTATAGACTAGAATGTAGAGTCGAGCATTGAACTTAAGAAATATTTTTTAACATCGCATAGCAAACCAAAATGGAAAATAT
>VTPC01004831.1:36744-47495 GCA_011009095.1 Ignelater luminosus
TTTGTTTTGTAAGACTTTCAAAGCTTTTAAATGTCATTCTTTGGGGTATATTTATTAAATTTGTACCTTTAATAACATGTTCGATTTATTATATTTGACTTTAGGTATGTATTTTTAATTTTAGATTTTAAAACTTTGTATGTTAACCGTATTTAAATGTTGTCTTCAAAATATTTAGTCATCCACAATAAATCATTATTTAAAGCTTTTAAATAGGTACCTATTAAAAACCAAATTAAATAAACATTATATCCAATAGGGTAGTTGCAGTGCCTGAAAAAGTTATGCATCGCCCTCCCGCAATAATATTTTTAAAGATAATAATACACATTTTCGCATATTCACTCTAATTATTTTAATTATAAGACAGTTATCATTACATAAGCAATGTTTCTGCACATTATATTTTTAAATATCCAAATAGGACTTTTCCACGAGGGATTATTTATTGGATAAGCAATACAAAAGTAATGATGTCATTAAGCGCTACTTAAAACTAATTACTATCACAAATTCCAATTATACTGTAAAAATCCTTTCAACTTATTTATTTTGTCAAAAGTTACAAAATAGTGTCCCAAAAGAAACGAACAAAACTATCAGATCAAAAGCTATCATCATTCGCATCATAAAGAAGGTGTTTCTAGTCGGGAAATAGCCGGCAAAGTTAAATATAATCAGTCTTCAGTTATTCGAATTATCAGAAAGCATGCTGAAACGGAAAAGATTATAACAAACCCCCCAGTGAGCGACTAAGGAAAACCCCAGTTCGAGATGATGCCGTTCTAAACAAAACAAGCCTGATCAATAGAAGTCTTAGTTCCATTGAATTAATTAAGTTATAGTGCGAAACTCAAATCAATGTTAGTGTGTGTACTTGCACTGTAAAACGAATACTACATGATTGTAAGCTAAAACAATGTAGACCACTGAAGAAGCCATTTGTTTCCAAAAAGCAAAGACGCTTTTGCCTGCAGCTAACTAAAGACATTGTAGCATTTTTCATAGATATACATATGTACTTGGTAGGTATTACAAACCATGACAACGAAAAACAACAGGGAAGTAGGTTTAGAAAAAAAGAAAAAAATGAGGCTTTTGGTTTTTTTTGACTTTTGTAAAAGACAATGAATTTTTCAAAAAGTTTTCTTTGAAAAATAATAAACCTCTGAAAGGGAGTAACTAACTACGAAGCAAAGCTTTTTGCCCTTTTGAGACAATTTAACAAATATAATATAGGGCCTGTTCGCCACAGGTATGTGAATGTTTAAATTTCCTGTTTGAAAAGACTGTCATCTAATATTGTCACAGGTCCTTGTTTTGGTCTCGTTTCTTTTTTCGTTTTGGTGATATGGTATAATCGTCACCTTAAGATAACAACCCCGATATGCCCTGAGACCTAGTCGGTCAAGAGGTACAGTAAACGAAAATGGTATCACCAATAAGGAGAAAGAGGAACGAACGGTGAAGCCTATCCTGTTTTTATCGGCTTTGGTGTGAGAGAAAGATATAGTTTGTTCCACCAATTACTGTTTATGTTCAAAGTTTGGCTGTAGTTTTTTAAAGAAGTTGTATTGGTTTACGTTCGGGATTGGCCTCAAATTATGGATTAGTTGTTTGTTTTTGTTAAGAATGAATATTATACGTTAAAATAAGTAATTTTTATACGAATAATATAAGTGTATACAGATTGTTGTTGGTATTCTCTCACCTTGGAATTTTGACGTGATAGCTAATGTTCTTATAATTGGATAGAATTCGCAGATATTGATATTAATAGTAGTATCCAACTTTGCGTGTGCTCTTAGGTTATATCACAAGAGCTCTTAAGGTGTAATGGGCTTTAAACCACTATAATTTTATTCAATTACTCGGTATCAATATTTTGCGCCCTTCTACCAAATCATACCAAAAGACTACAGTACAGTCGTTCCCGACTCTAGGCGATCACCACCAACGTAGCATAAGTAAGACATCACAACAAATTTTTTATGTAAAAGCCAAATTATACAATTGTTATTAAACCTTTCCCCCATGAATTTCAATTGAATCTTTGTTATAAAGAATCTACACGACCTTACCATATCACCACCATTAGGTTCTCTAGCTTTCCTGCTATAATTTGCCAACATCAAGAAGAAAAAGCTAGATGGCGCCCTAAAAACAGACAGTCTACTTAATCGAACTCACCTCAAGCTCTCCGGCGAACAGCAGCCGTCTGCCGTGTATCTAGTTCAGTGCTAATCAAATTTAAAAATAAATTAAACGTCACAACATAGAAACTGGACTACAGGGTAGTGGAGGAGGGACCTACTTAATGAGGAATCGTCTTTTAATATAAACAGTCATGCCGGAAATACGTAGTATGTTAGAAGAATTCCCGCAGAAGAACATTTACCAAAATGTATACTTTCTACAATTAAGCATCTAACCTCTGTCATGGTATGGATTGCACGTCTGTTCATGGCCTTGGTCGACTATATATCATATCTAGGATAATGAATGCCATAAAGTACTTTGAAGTACTGTATAATAAGATGTTGCCTAGTGGGAAATACTTGTTTGGATAAGATTCTACTTTCCAGGACGATAATACACCTCATAGGGCAAAACTAACAAAATTAAGAGAATGAACTGGTCAGTGCAATCCCCTGACCTCAGTCTCATAGAAAACTTATGGTAAAGGCTCATCATATCTAAAAGGAAACCCACAGCAAAGACAGAATTATTCATATTTCTAGTTCAAGCTTGGTATCGCTGTGGAGGAATTAGGAAACCCGGAGAGTTTCATGCCAAAAATATGCGAATTGATTATCAAGAACAAAGGCCGACCAATCAAGTATTAACATTTAGTAATTTTGTAATAACTAGAAATTGTTTTCCATTTATATTTATTTTTCAATAAAACTTTCTGCTATGTTTTTTTATTATAAAATGTTTGTGACTCCCTGTATGATGTAGAAAGCGAATCGCTGTAGAATATTTAAAAATCGTTAAAATGATTCAAGACTTTTTTACACCACTGTAAATTTATATTTTTAGACTTGATTTAAATATAACTCCCAAGTAATACGTACTCATTTTTTCAGCTTATTCTTATTGTAATTGTTCTTTTCTCGGTTTATTATTTAGGTTTATGATTCTTTATAACAATCTTAGAATACATAAAACTAAAGTTAATTTATTTGTGCCTACTTTTTTAAATTAATCTAATTTTGATATTACACTGCGTTAATAGTTTTATAATAACGGAATTACCAACAATATAGTTAGTACCTCGAATAGATTTATATTATGTAAAGGAGCTTTCAAAGTTTCTTATACCTAGATCTTAATTATATTTTTCTGTTCCTTTTTTCTTTGTCCTTGCGTCCGGTTTTCTATTCCCTTTCTTTGCCACGGCTTGTAATTCTATCTCGCCTTGATCTTTACACATGATCCAACAATCTACGTTCTTAGTTCCCCTGATAAACTTACACTCCATTCGTTTTCCCTTTCAATACTGTAACTTTTTAAGAATCTTGCTTTCTGATATCTCTAGCTTTTGTAAATTAACTTTGTTTAATGTTCACTCTTTATTAGCATAAGTAAGCTCAAGAAAACTTGAAAATGATTTTTAAAATCTGAAATTCTGAATATACAAAATTAGATATGTCGTATGACTTAGTCTGTGAAGATAGATTTCCGTAACAATAAACGCTTACGTTATTAAAGTAAGTACTTGAATCGATTTAATTTTGACTCTTCTAGACGCTTTACCAATGGTCGGATAGTCTGCTAAAATTTAAATTAAGGAATATGTGAAGCTTTAGTATCAGATCTCTATAGAAATCTTTACCGGGTTGTCTTGAAGCTTCTTCATGTATTCATGAATTGCAATTTACTACTTTAGAGTATATGACTTTCCAAGTGTTTTAAGAAATATCTATGAATTTGATGAAATGTTTCTATGTAACTGATCGATAGTTTGTACTAAAATCAAATCACAAGTAAAGGTTTATAACATGTGAAACTATTCCTCCAAAGTTATATCAATTCATAGAACTATGAACTAATGCTCGAAAGCTTCAAATACTCTCACAGTTTTCAGTTTAGTAAATACAAATGAATAATGAATATATTTAAGACAGTTTTATAATTTATATTGGTTGCTGCTACAACTTTATTTTTTTTATTATGGATTTCAAAGCCTGAATTTTTTATTTTATAGAAACTATCCTAAAAAGAATTATTTGAGTTTTTTGAAACGCAGTTTATAATCTCAAACGTAATAAGACAAATTACAAAAAAGAAATTCCTTGCTGTTTGTACTAATTTCGTGGACTTCAAATAACTTTTTCGTCCTCTAAACGATAAAACACGAAAGAATTAAATTTCAACGGGCATTTTCGTCTAATGTTGTCGGGTATTAAAGAATATTCCCTTCTCCTCACAGACGCAGCGTAAATATGAATAGTAACTTTTTTTAATTATTATTAACATTAAAAGCTAATCTAACTGCTTATCTATATTTATTCGTGTGAAATTAACTAGATACGGAAATGGTATGGCATAAACGAAAATTGTTATTAATAGGTAAAAAGCCAGTAAAAAGGTAAAACGGTAGATGTTCCTTCTTTTCTGAAGGAACGTCAAACTGGTTGGTATTGTTTTTGTACTGTAATATAGTGGATGATGCTGTGGTGGTTTTTGGTGGTACCTTGGGAATGAAGAAATAACAACACACTTAACACTCGACACATAATTTTTTTGGTCTACTATATGTCAGAACCTAATAACGGCTCAATTGACAGATTTCTCGCTAAAGTACAAATGTTTATAAACTTATCAGTCCTTATAGAATATTATTTTGTATGAGAGTTCAAGTAATTCTTCATTTAAGCTGAATTGCATCCGCGTAGGCTGAAATATGTAGCTGTGTACAAGGTAAAGTAAGTTGTCTGTTTCTGAAATTACTCTGTACTTGATACAGTACTAATTGTTAGCTACAAATTACTTTGTTATGCAACTACTAGTGTTTGTTAATTTGAGTACACTTCATACATAGTTTCTGGTTTGTGTTAAAATTTTGAACTTAATTAAATTGCTTCTCGATTAGGTTATAAGATTGGGTGTTTTCATACATGCACTGCAGGTTTAATTTTGTTGTCATAAATTGCATAATGCATTTTTCACAGAATGTGCTACCCCCTTGACCCTGTTACCATCTCCACAGGTATATCAGGGTTGTTCCACTTACTTATTACTTTTCAATTATTTATGCTCTTGCTTACTAGAAGCTTAATTTAATTAGTAAGTATAGAAATGTTTGATAAAAAATACTAGGAATAGTTAACTAAATCTTTATTCAACACATTATGGTGTTACTTAATGTTTACACTAACTATTTAATTCATACTTTAATATTTGATTTCACATATACGATATGTTATGAAAAAAAATATTATTAGGCATCTTAATGCATTGCAATGAGATTTACACCAGATTATACAGTGTGTTCACATTTCTATGTTCACTATTGGGATCTCGGAAATTGTAAGAGATATGAAGTCGGTTAAAAGAGAAGAAATTTGGCTATTTAAGATCAATTTACTTATGCTTTTGTTTTTTCAATTTAAAAATTTAAAATAACGTAATGAAATATCAGTGTAAAAAATAAATTATATGTTAATAAAGTATTAATAACACCATTATAAATAAGTTAACAGAAAAATAAAAGAAAAACATAAAGTTTCTAATAAAATAGACTTCTTCTAGGACAAGTAGATGGCTCTTTAAGAATGAACCAAGATTTGCGTTTCTTCATGTGTAATAATCTGTGGGCTCAAAAACCTAGAAGGGTTAGAAGCATTTAAGGGTAGCAAATTTACGCATGCCTAAATGGGCTGGGATGTTGAGTAATTTTCATAAAACAACTTGGAGAAAAACATTTTTAAAAGATCTAAGATACGAAAAGGTACATTTCAAGAGATATTTTAAAAGTGCCTAAATAGAACTAAATACATAAACTTACACAATATTATATGCAACATAACCTCTCCGATTCCACAAAAGGCATCTGAAAATAAATCTATCTTTCATTGAATGGGAAAAATTCAATTCTTTCTTCTGCTTGCTCAATTTGTTTGTTTAATTTGCTTGTGCTAGTGGTGGTGCTCTGTACCTAGACTAACTAACCTCAGTGCCAGGTTTTTTGTTTTATTGATGTTGCTACTGTACTAATAAAACGTTATAATAAACTGTTTTAAGTAAAATTAACGAACTAAGTTGGAAAGAAGTAAGAAATGACATAGGACATATTTATGAAAGCCCTGCCAAATTGAAACGAAGCGAATGAAATAGTAACAAAACTACAGGTTCGAATTGTTTTCTGTGTTTATACCGTTTTATAGAAGAATAATGAAATATTGTTAATGTGTAGTTTTCTTCTGCAGGTTACATAATAAAATATCACACGAGATCAATCAGATGTAAGATGACAAAAGGCAACCAAAGGTGATGAAGTCCACTTATTTTGACAACAGGTATGCATTTAATTTAAATATCATTAACAAGTTTTAATTAATGTATTTTTCTAGGGAATCTCAAGAAGAAATAATATTTACACGTATAATAAGCCCAAGTGATTCAATAAAATAAAATCGAGAATCAAGCGCTTTTTTAATGATTTTGAGGCTCGTAATAATGATTTTTACTCCTTTTATGTAAATTCTAAATAGGAATATCAAGCGTTACTTACTTTCGAAACGCAGAATAGAGAATAAAATATTAATTAGAAGACGTGTAAGGAAATTTAAAACGACATGACAGTTGTAAGGAAAGTCTTAGCAATGTAGCACAAAACATCTTTTAGGGATAAATTCTATATCAAATTATAAAATCTTTCGTAATAAATTCTCAATTATTGAAAAAAATAACGTTCTTATTCTACTTCCTTTTTATTTTAATGAGAAGGTAAACATAAGAAGCGGAAGATCTGAAAATTAAAATGGCCGATTTATTGGTTTTACTTCTTCAGTAATAGATTTTGTTTATGGAATTTGAAACGAGTTACTTTTAGTTTCTTTATTTAATCCTTTTTTTGCATATATTTACTTAAAAAGTATCTATTCCACATAATAAGCACCATATAATACCCGCTCTCTCGTTCCGCTTTGAATAAAATTCAATCAAAGAAAAAAACGGAATAGCCGACCGTTTACGGATACTATAGTGATACCCACACCTCCAACTGATCATCATCATACACATATTGTACCATTACCGACATCAACTACGCATTCGACCGTACCGTACTGTTACCGAAACCAAAACGCTCACAAATAACGGTCAACCTACCTTCCCCTTGCTTTGCAATTTTGGCGTCCGAGCAGGGATCTTTAATTCGAGGAACCTCAAGACCAAAGAGCCAAAGAGCGAGGACTTTCAACCGACAATGACCGTCAACTGGATGCTAAATAGCAATCCTATCCCTTGGTCAGGTAGGTCACTTGACTTATTGTTTCTAGAATTCTTTATGTAGGGCTATCCAGCAGCAAGTTTATAGTCTTTTAAATAATTTCATTTCCGCTATTAGTAGCAGGTTAGGAGTTATTTTCTAATATGCCTGGCAGATTCAAATTTCAACTTCTCTAGATTTTTAGTAATAGGAGCATATACTTATTGATTGATATCCAAAGAAATCTATATTTAGCTGGTTAAAGGATAGAGCCTCATTTGCTATCTCGCAATTTGAAAATCTGGGATTTAAGATGTTCTAAACGTTTCTTCCATTGTGAGGAAGAGTCTTATCTTGTTAAAACCATAAATTTACATCTAACCACCAGTGGATTATCTTCCATATAATTATCAAATTTCCTGTATCAATTGTTTGTTGTAAAACTATTGTGTTTTGTATTTTTTAATAAGTTTGGTAATATACTTAACAAATTTTAATTCAATTCTTAATTTATTTAATAATTAGCTATAACAACGCTGTTAATAAATTTCTAATGTGTCCAATAACTGAATTCTTGCACTTTAGTTGTTTATAAAACTTATTGAAAGGGAAGATGCGTTATTTAAGAAAACACAATATACCATCATGCTGTGAACATCTTAAAGGTGTGTATTGCTTTACATATTCAAGAAAATACTTAAAAACGTAACTAACTTTCTTTGTTGCTATAGTAAGAGCATAGCCTTAACTGTCCAATGGTTTACATTCGGAAATGGAAGAACATTCTGTTTTTAAAGGAGAAACAAAAAATGTATCATGCCATTAAAAAAAAACAACTTGACAATCGCCCCATAGCGAGAAAACACCATGTTTATCTTTTCAACTTACTATCTAGTTGGCTATTGAGCGTCGTGTAATCTTTATTAAAGATTTCCAACGAACTCCGAAAGGAATCGTTACTGAATTTGGAAAGTTTGCCTATCTGTCTGTCTGTCTGTCTGCCTGCATTTTTTTTAAGTTTTTAAATTTTGACTTTAAATTTGGATTTCACATCAAAAACTAAAGAAAACGTGATGTCTCGGTATTTTGATATTTCTTCGAGCACATGGTCAAAATGGCTGTCGAAAGAACAAAACGGAGTTCGTTGTGGTTATGCTTTGCATTCCCAGATGGTTTGTTTTATCTAGGTATTAACGAAGATACAGGCTTGGTCCTGTTTAAAAAAATACACTTCACAGTAGATTTAATGTACTGTGTCGTAATGTCGTTTACTGTGCAACTTTCAGCCCTTTTTCTGTCCTCTAATGAAAGATCTTAAAAATCAGAATCAAAATTTAAAATATTGAAAGTCTTGGTAACCATTTTGATGAATCTTTAAAAACACTCCGTATAAGAAAATATCCAGGTATTTCCAGGATTGGAAATGTTAGAAAATTTGACTTAGAAATTTTCTGTTGAAACTGATGTAAATTCTACAACACTTTTAAGGTCTACTTATAATTATGGTTTCCGAAAGGACCATTTCAATAACATAACTTTTTGACCACAGTGACGTGTCTACGGGTGAGCCTAAGTGGACACAGGTTCACCTAAAGTTGACTGTGACCATCTACCCGATTAAATATAAGCACAATTTGTTTCATGTAAATACCATTTTGAGACTAGAATAAATTTGACATACCTATGTATTATGTGTAAATAAATCTATTGTGGTGATGGTCTCAGGCCTAACCGAAAATCTAAAGGCCCTTCTCGAACCCACACTAAAAATCTGATTTGATTACATCCTTGTATGAGCATCGTGGAAAATGTCATTTTTAAAGCTGACGTGTGCATATTATTGCAAACACTTTTTTTCTTTGGAAGTGTACTGTGATTTTGGGAATACTTGGCCTGACTATTAGAACTAAATTATTTTGATTAGATATCTCATCTAAAGTTAGTTTCTCTTGATAAATTTGTTTATTTATAGAGGCCAATCTAATGGCTAGCACCATTTTCGTTTAATAGAGTTAGATATCATCAAATTAAATTTACTACCAGGTTTCCATTAGTGGTATGAAGAAACATCTCAATAACTTATATCAGTGGCGGTTTGTGGTACATAAGAGTAGGGGATGCACAAAAAATTATATTACCAGTGCATGTAAAGAGCGGGGTTCTGTAGTTTTCATAGAAAAAAAGATAACAATGATGCTATGGAAATTTCCAACAGAAATTCTGTGTTAGGTCCTTTAAGAGGAATTGGACAAAAGTAAAATTTTTTAGCTTTAATATTTGTTGAAAGCAACATTGCAGTAGTTTAAAGAGAATTACTTCATTGTCTAAGCGATATTCTTTTCTACGAAAATTTACCATGTGTAAACGTTTAAAATATGTCTAAAGAAATATTAAAGTACGTTTGCAAAAGATTAACTGACAAACAGCAAAACCTTTCTTCTGTGAAAGTCTGTGGCGTGACGTCACATTCCTAAAAGTAAACGTTTTTAAATAGTTTAGCTTTTAACGAATGTTATAAAGTGTGGAGCTCTACAAAGTAAACGCACCAGTTGTTGGCCACCTAAACAATATTTAAAATTCAAATTCGTTTAAATTTGGAACTAAATAATATTTATTAATGAAACTTTTTGTATTATTATGTATACATACTCAACTATCAGAAGTCATAAAACATTTAGTTTTATAAAAAAAAAATAATTTGTCATAATCCGCACTTTGCCCCAGTAATCAATCGCTCTGCGCTAGAAGCCCGCTGTCAAGTTCCCGGTAATGAAAATCCATGATTTGTTGTATTTTGTATAATGAAGAAGGAGTACTGCTCTGATTTAACAAACAAAAATTTTCACGAAGATGTTAGCAAGAAATGCGAATATAAAAGTCTCTCTTTAATGAAAACGTGCTATGGTAGTTATCTTAACATAATCACATTCTGGAAGTAACTCCAACCTGCTGGAACCAAATTGCTTCGTTCCGTACGTGAGGGTTTGTTTGTCATACAGTAAGCTAAACGTAATGTTTCAATTTGGCGATCTTCTGATTGTTACTTACAGTTAGATGTAATCACGTGGTGCACACATGATATCGAATCGTAAAGCCGTCAGTTGACCTTCTGTTTCTCATTTAACACGTTCGCTACCAGGGTCATTTTGAATTTCGACCACACAGGCCAGATATATATTTTTTTTTCAAAGTGCTTGAAAATGATATTTTTAAGTATGCAGGTATATAGTTAAAAAGTTCGAATATGATATTTTTGGTGATAATTTTTGACCGGCTCATATATGAGACACTGGTCTATTGTAGTATTTTTTTT
>VTPC01004831.1:55137-68899 GCA_011009095.1 Ignelater luminosus
TCTGTATCATCTGAATGTGTCTGTTTCAAGCTACTTCTGAGTGGTCTATTCAAATATTCAGCACTACCTACTTCATCCATTGATTTATTGTAGATAACGAAAGATTATTTTCCAAGATCGTTTTGACGTTTGTATTTTATCAAACGTTATCTTTAAGGTTTAAAGTTTTTTACTGTTTTACATCTTTTAATTGTCTTACCCTTTTTAAAAACTGTTGAACTACAAAAGTGCATCAGTGTTTAATATGTGGTCAGCGTTCCATATCTTACAAAATTTGACATATGTCAGAAATTTTAATTAATTATTTAAAGGAGGTCACTTATTATTTTTCACCGTTTAGTTAATTGTCTTTCTCATGCTGTAACGTGCAAATTTATAGGTATCCAAAAGCTATTTTCTTTGAAAATACAGTTTATGAATTATTCTGAGTGGTTTATGTTTTTACAGTGATTTTGAATATCATCTGTAATCTCTTAAAAATTGTTTTGGAGTATAGTTAAACTTATTATAACACAACTAACAGCCTGGTGCCTTTTTTGCTCTAATGTACAAACCATAGATCGACATTGTTTGCCTTGAAATAGAATACTTGTTTTAACATCCGGCTTTTACTATATGCAATGTGGCATTACTGCGTTTAGTTGAGATGAAGATGCAGATACTTAACTTGTTTATGAACTAAGAACAATCTTCAAATGTGTCTAAGTTCTTTTTATTTCACCTAAATTATGACTACGCATTTCTTAATAGTTTCTCTTTTATTTTTTAACTTCGCTGTTTATCATTTTCCAATTTTTTGATTAGTCTTTGTTGCATTTCCAGTATCGTCTATTTGACCTTTGGAAAACCCTGTTTTGACGTTTATATCAATATCATGTGCCCATCGACTGTAAGTGTCTCTTAGAATCTTTTGTCTCTAAAGAAAGACTCTTATGATCTTTTCTTAATAAAAAGAGACCACTTTTACTGGACATTTTATCTAGAAAAAAATTTTCTTATGAAAATCTTTCATTGAAAAATTCTTTTTTTGAAAATTTATAACTTTTTTATTTCTTGACCGTCCAGTGTGGAAGTAGTCTCTTTTTATCCCTCTTACCGTGGACTTTCAGGAAAACTATAGAAACCCCCAAAAAACTTGAGGGCCTAAACCGAACATTTACCATGAAATTTCTCAACGTTCGTCATTATTCTATCCTGATAATAGATATTCGATAAGAAGTTGGGGTTTGTTTTTTCTTTGTCCTTTTCATCTTTTTTTATAATAATTGCACAGTTCTGTTTAAGACTCAGTGGCATACTATAATATCAACCAATTCAGTCCAAATTGTTTTTGAGAAATTGGCTGTAAACTCAGAGGTAAAATTATACGAGGATCAAATAGTTACAATTTTTGATACACAGTTTGAAAACAAGGTTGAATGGGTTAAAATAAAGTTTGTAAAACGCTGTTTACAAAGAAGTAAAAGTAACAATATTAAGTAAAACGAGCTTATCAAACAGTATTATATTATAACCACGTTGCAAAAACGGCTGAAAATAAGTCTAAAACGCTTTAAGCGAAGCCAAAATGATTTGATAAACTATTAAAGAAAAAGAAATAACCTAGCGTTGAAGAATGGTAAATGATACTAAAACACTATAAATTACAAACAGTAAACGTTTTCAAGTATAACAAGTTACATTGCTTCTTTCGAGCATCTTAGTTGAGTCTATATATTTACAATTCTAAGAAAGCTGAAATTATACAACAAATGGGGTTCTTTTAGATATCACCATATTTGACCTTACGCCATAGATAAACATCAACAATTCATAATAAGAGTAAATTCAAAATAAAATCGTTAGAAAGAAAACAGTTGATTCACAAAAAACTACACTAAATCATTGTACTAGTAGGCGAAGAGTCATTAGTTTTCGGAGAAATGTTATCTGTGAGTATGGAGAAGGAATCTCTTCACAAGCATGCACAGAGTTAGTCTTCATACAGAATGGCTCCCTGACAGCTCACAAATACATTACGGAAGTTCTAGATCATGTTATGCCTTTCATGCTCATCGTGGGTCAGGATGGCATTTTCATGCAAGATAATACGAAACCTCAAGTAGCGAGAGTTGTCAGAGAATTTTTAGATGAGGTGGGCATTAGGCGGTTTGTTTGGCCAGCACTCATGCTTTCCGATTGAATATTGACTAATAACAATGAATTACGATTTTCAAATATAAACTAAGAACTGAAAATAACAAAAAAACAACACAATTTCAAAGTGACCTAAATTCTTTGCCCTCCAGTGTGGTTTTCTTTTGAATAATTTATCTTAAAGAAGGTAACCGCCAAAAACTAAGAAGAACAATTTTACGAATGGAAGCAGTAATCACAACAGAGATTGAGCAACTTATTGCTGAAAATAAAGGATTAACAAATGACAAAAAAAAAATAATTAAAAAAAACAGTTTTAGGATAATCATAAATTTCCACAGGTGTATCATAACATGAATCAACAAGGAAATGCCATTACACCTATTTTATTTCAGCTACAATTTGGATATGAGCAATAATGCAATTACTAACTTTCGTTTACACATCCTCTTTAAAATATCAACCTTCAGAAATCAAAAAGTTAATACTAATTATTCACAAAATTGGCGACATGATAAATGATTTAAGCTCAAGAAAGGTAGAGAAAAAATTTCCTTTTATTGTTATGTAAGTTGTTTGCTTGTAGAAAACCTAATAAAATAGAGTGAAAGAGAAATGTCATGTTGAAAATATTATTTTTGCTTTTATTGTATTTGTAAAATGCTTTCTTCGAAATGAAGGGAAAAAGGTCGAGTACTTTAGGCATTTACTTTTAAATAATTCTTTAGTTATTAGTTGTTATTTATACTTTCATATTATTTAAATTAAACATGTAAAATACTTCAGTTGTAATTCTATAGAATATCTAAATAGTGGAGGTATTCAGCGTGGTGTATCTGAATTTCTATTAGTGCCAAAAAAGAAATTCGTAATTTCTTTTTGTCAAATGTGTCTACTTAGAAAAAAATTGTTGCTGGTAATCATTTTAGTCCGTTCAAAAGTGCGATGAAAACAAAAAAATGAGAAATTAATATTGAATACAGAAAGTTGTAATCTCTGTTAAAACACCGAAATCTATTGTTGCGCGTTTTTAATGCCCTGTAAATGTATATTAAATCGAAATTACATGAACGAAGGCACCATAACAAAAAAATCCCGAACTAGTTCGTCTTTATATTTTCTGAATATTCCACCGTCGCATGCGGGACAAATCGATTGTGGAAATATTACATCAAAAGAGTTTACAAACTACCCCTTAAAATCTTGTAATAAGGGAAAAGATTACAGCAGTGTAAAATTAAAGACGACAGGCGCCGAGTTCAAAGTTGGAAATACCACAGAAACGTAGTTGAAGAAAACTTTGGCAATATAACTTTATTTTGCTTATCCTAAAAGGTAAGTAGTACATACAAATCTTTTATGACGTTTTTTCTCTTCCATACAAATATTAACTATTTCGCTAGTTATTCTTACAATCATTTATTACATTTTTAGCTTTAAAATTAATCACAATAGTTATGTAAATAAATGTATGAACAGCGGGTATATAAAATTACATAATTACACGGACTAGCAATAACATGTCAGAACAACAGAACATGCAAATAAAATTAATATAAAATCTAATCAATAACGAAATTGATAACTCCAGAAAACTAACAAATATGCATTACATTGATGAATCTTCGTGTCAGATGAAGGCCACCTGAAATTTAATCGATAATAGCCTGTTTTCTAGCTAAGCACAAAAACCGATATGAAAATTTCAACTCAGGTTTTTAACGAGCTTTTCATGAATATTGCAGATGAAATTAAGAAAAATATGCCTCTTTCATCTACAGTAATATCTATCAAATCTGTCAAATTAATTTTTCTTTTAACCAAATTGATACTTCAGAAGCAAATACTGCAATCAAAAACGTAAAAGATTCTAGAGTAAGAATATTTACTGGTTTAGTTTTGAAGTAATGCTGTGGATTTTGCTTTAGTTAAAAATGCCAATATTGGTGCAGTGAAGATTATAGATCAATCTTTATTTGTTTAACATTTCAGTATTTAACAATTTCGTTCACAAGTTATTTTGATGGAAATAATATCAGAAGGGTTGTAGGGGAAGGCTGGTTTGCGATTGAAGCAGCATGTGAAGTTGGAGAATTAGTAGACTCTTGGGATACGGGTTTTAGAGTTAGGGCTACCCTTGTACAGACCTAAGCAAAACATTGACTACGTTGCTCACATCATGTTATTGCATAAATTAAATTTCTATGAAATACGAGGTGCAATTAACATCCTTTTAAATCGTGTACCTCAAATAGAACCCAAATTTTTCAATTTTAATTTTAATCGTAAGTATACCGCAATGGTTGGTATTAGGCCTTACTCTAGATTTTATTTTTATGGCACTAACTTTTATAGTATTCTCGCATTAGGTGAAGTTTTGTGAAGAAATTAACCTTGGTCAATTAGGATATTTAGAATAAAAAAAAATCTGCTAACCTACCAACGTGTATAAGTAGGGTTTGAACTTTACGAAAGTTCCAAACTTTTGTTTCAAAAATTAAAGCTGATAACTTTTTTGCATTTTTGTATAGTATTTTACTGCTTCTTAAAAAACAATTAACGCTTTTCACAATGGTCCACACTACTATGATCATAACAGTAGGAAGAAAGCAAACCTTGTTTCTTATCAATTATTATGCTCATAAGTACCAATAAAATAAAATCACTGACGTTCAGTATATCAAACTAACTACATTTTAGATATAGGTGTATGTTATCTAAATATGATTTATGTAGTTATATCAAAAAAATGCAATGATTTTTAGAATTTATGCCACTTTCTTTGCTACAGGTCCGACAACAATTTTTTTCCCAAATGTAATTGGAGAGCCAAACATGGACGACCTCAGATTCTAGTGTAACATAAACTTTGATGTGACGATCGATTCAGTTTCGTTTTGGTGAAGTAGGACTGCGATTGTTTTACGATATCCACGAGGTCCATCTATCTTGAAAGACTTTAAAACAGACTTCAAATGGTTTTACCATAGAGCTGATTACTACATCAGTTTAGAGGAAAAGATCAGCCACAGAGTTCAAAGAGCAACTTTAAGCTTTAATGCACCACTAAAAGGTGTTTTAGCTAATCCAAAATCGTTTATCATTTGTAGATGAGAAGAACCGGCTCTATTTCCGGTTAAATTACTAAAGCGATTTATGAATCATATTCCATACAAAGAGGTGGATAGTGACAGCGCATGCTGGGGTTGTGAGCAAACGGTTGGCTTTTAGGACATTCCAACTTATTACCTACTTGTAAAAAATAACTTATTTCAAATCTAAGAAATTTATTTCGTTCTTTTGCTGCTCACTTTATATTTGCTAGCTACACATTAACGGCATTTCTTAAAAAAAAATACAAACTGAAGACAATATAATCTGAACATCGTTTTACCATTAGATAGTTATTTACATATGCGTATAAAAATATAGCCTCTGGATCTACACTTAAAAACTCTTAACAAACCTTAAAGAAAATTTTCTTGAGGAATCCCATATTATTTTTAATAAAACTTTTATGTTCGATAAATTATAACTACGCCCCAAGAAATAAAATTTCTATTATGTTATCTCCAAAATTGAAAAGATAAAGAAAATAATTATTTTCAGAAACTTTCCTCCTCCGAACAGAAGAAAATCTCGGTGAAAAGGAATTTAATGTGGACGATCGTTATTGTTAGAAAGATTAAGGATATAAAAACACGCAGTTTAAATTTATATAATGCCTCTTTTTAGTAAATTCTTTAGAAATTCCAATTGTGAAACTAGATGTAATAAAAATTCGCTTAGTTACTTAAAACGATATCTTGTTTAATATTTTCTTCTCACTGTCTGCTTTAAATTTACAGGAACATCTTAAGCAACATAAATTAGTGGTAATTCAAATAAAAAATAGTGTTGCAGAAATAATTGATTTAATTAGGTGATCGGATTTATCTCCACTTACCACAGGGTCATAACGACATACGGCGTCCAACACCAAACGAATACTAAGACAATGGTTATGGTCATTCTAAGGGTTCTGGAGCGAGCTCGTTCAATATTGCTAATGTCTGATCTACGAAGTCGTAGTCTTCCATTAGAAGTCGGATGGTTTTCTCCTGGGAACAATTATAAAATATTGTTAAGTCAATGTTCAATGTAAAAAATATATATAACATAATAAACAGTAAGTCCCCGGATTGGGTTTACAAGAGGAAAAACTTTTTTATTGTTGCTTTTAGGACAAAATGCCATTCTTGATAAAGTTTTCTGCTTGTTTAAAAACTTTCAATAATAGTAATACATATAATTTCAGTGTTACAAAATTTGAAACTCAGTCGCTTTTTATTGAAAAATAAGAGATTTTTTAAATTGTTAAAAAATCGTGTTAGTTTTTCGCTGCAGGTGCAGTTCAAACACGGCAATCTGATTTTCGAGTAAATTTGGAACTTAGTCGTTTTTTATTCGAAAATAATGCATTTTTTACATTTTTTTTCGTTATTGTTGATGGCATTAAAATTATATTACCAATATTAGAGGTTTTTAAACCAGCAGAAAACTTTATCAAGAATGACATTTTGCCCTAAAACCAATAACAAAAAGTTTCTTCTCTTGTAAACTTAATTTGGAGACATACTGTAATATAACATAAAAATTAAATAGTTTGTTTTTGTTAAATACTAATTACTTAGGAAACGCATGCATTATTATAATACAAAGAATTTAGGAAGTAAGTTATATATTTGAAGAAAGTGTAGGAACAAAAGTCCCTCAAACTTGCATATCATAAACTTTAAAATTTAACTTAATGTTACATAATCGACGTCTAAAAGTGTTAACTTCAGTCTGTCTTTTGTTGAATATTAAATGAACGACTAAGTTTCTTACCCTTCTTATTTTCTCTTGACTTGTTGAAAATTTTCCACATGATGGCGGTATATACAACTATAATAACTCCTAGGGGTACGAAGTACATTGCCACCACGCAGAAAAAGTTATAGACTATTTCTAATTCCGGAGAAGAAAAGAAACCAAACGTAACGCACTGATGGAAGGCAGGATACTTGGGGTGCGTTGATACATGGAACACTATGCTCTGGAGCAATAGAAAATCAATTTTAGATTGTTGTAGGAGGGTGTTAGAAATAAATCTGGCATTTTTATTGCTACTACACTTGTGATATGTTTAAACATAACATAGCAAGAAAGAAACGACGTTTTATTGAAATGTGCAGATATTTTAAGTTTTCTCGGTGTGTTTTCGATTATTTTTTTATTATGCATTACTTAGAATGCAATTCTATAATAATTTTAATAGGATTCTATTCAATAAGAATTAAAAGCTACAGATCCCTGTTTTTCGTCTGAGTAATAATTTATTTTATCTGTCGTGAGTGAAAGTTTGTATTAAACAATTAGTAAGATAGGTAGATAAAGTTAAGTATTGTACAATAACTAGCTCTGTTTTAAAAGACAAATCGTAGCTAAGGTCTTTTTTTTATAAACTTTTGATTGTCTAAGCAAGTAAAACTATTTTTATAAAGATTTATATAAGATATCTCAGTAGTCTCCGAATGAAAGAATATAGCTATTCCTAAATGATTGATTATTTTAAAAATAGATTCATAAAAAGAATTTAGAATATTGATAAAATTATTCATTTTCGTACTATATCTAAAGAACGTCGAGTATTACTCAACGGTATTCTATTTGTTTCATTCAACCTTTTTAACTATAGCTTGTTTTGATGATTAGTCTTTTGCTCTATACGCACCTTTGAGTGTTTTTTCATGTCGAAATGAATTAACAATTGAAGAGGCCAATGCAAGAAGTGGACATGTCGACAATTTACAATTTTACAGGAAACGAGAAAAACATTTGCAGCTTAAATACTGTAGTTTAACAAGTTTTTGATTTATAGTAGCTATTTATGACTAGTATGTGGATATTTCAGTGTGTATGGTTAGTCGTTATATATTTTTTTACGGCTGCAAAAAAATAAAATCTGTTGGAGATGTCCACTTCTTGCACAGTAAATTAAGATTTGATTTTTGAAATATATTTATTTCTTGAAAACCTAAACTTTTATATGTAAGAACAGTGATTCAATCTATATTATTATTAAATATCAATTTAGTAGTGGTTTTCTTCATATTCTGAGCACGACGAATGATTTTCTGTATTAGCAAATTCTCTATGATAATTTTTTATATCTTCATAAAACCATTGATCAGCTACTGGCACAAATAAGATGCTAACGTCATTACATGCTCAAACTTTTTTTGTTTCAATTTCCTTCTTTCATTATACAAAAGAGTGGTATCATTCGGCATGGTGACAGATATGTTTTTATTTTTTATATCAAATTCTTCATACACCTGTAGTGATACTGACACACTACATAAAATGTTTGGCATTTTGGTAATGTCATAACAAAAGATTCTGTATTTGGATATTGTAAACTTTGCATTTTTTCGGCTTGGAGTTTTTTTGAACATTGATAAAAAGTAGTCTTTAAAATTCAGAAACATTTTTTGTTTAACCGGAATAACCACAAATTTCTTTCCAGATTCTGTAATAATTTTGGCGTATTCATTTGGCAGGTATATTTTGTCGTATCTTCGTTTTCTTTGTTCAATAGCTCCGAAGCTGCGATCACAGGGTAGATAACTATACCCCGGTTCAGGAAAACGTTGGTAGATAAATTTAAATTTACCAGTTTCAATAAGACTGTAAAGATACTGCGTCATGACATAATTTTTGTTTTGTGACGCACAGTTGTCCGAAAATATGTAGACGTCAGTAACCTCAGGTCTAAGGATATTATTGAAGAAATAATTAAGTAGGCTGATAACTTCATTTTGTCCTTTTCTAGCAAGCGTTTCATCATACAAAAAGAAGTAGCTTTCACCCGTGCTTGCGACATGAATGCAGAAGTTGTACACCCACATTTGAATTTTGTAAAATACGTCTCCACCTGGTGCAACTGGTAACGGAAGATTTTGCTGGAAATCAAATGTAATAACTTCAACATGATCATTATTTTTATACAGTTTTGTCTTTGCCTTGAGATCTTTATAAAATGTTTCTGCTTTGGCAACATGTAACTCTTTTTCTGTCCTGAGCTGTCTCTTCTCTTCTTCTGTTTCAGCACTTAGAAGTTTGTTCATTAGTTTGTCACATTTCTGACATGAATCTGACTTAGGCTTTCCAAATGAAATATTAAAATTTTCTGTAAAATATTTTCGAAAGAATTCGTATTTTATTACAGGTTTAAAGTTTTCATTGTCCCTATTCTCCTGTAATATTCTATATTGATCGGGCTCATACTTTTCTAAGTACAAAGCATGGATTTTAGAAACATTTAGAAATGGTGATAGATAATACTTTTGTAAATTATCAGTTCTACTGTAGTGTGATTTATATTTAGGAGAGCTCGTTATATGAGCATTTAACTGAGCTAATATGTCAGGATTTGGCCTATTGTTATGTTATCCACGCCGGTCTATTGGAGGAGTCACATTGAGTTTCATGTGGTCGATTATTCTGTTGATCCTACCTTTTTTTATTCCGTGTATAGCAAGCAGTGCATTTTTTAATACAGGAACTTTAGTAGCATTTTCTTTAACCTAAAACAGATAAAATGTGAGTACCATACCACTCCCTCTTTGACATTCACAAATGTGTGCGCTATAACCAGAATAAATTTAAGTAGGTATCAAAATATCCACTTATAGAAAATGTACTATAAACACTTTTTGGTTTATTTTCATCGCTGCGTTTTCTGTGCTGTGCAACTTGTTTTATGGCAATGTTTCCAGATAAATATGCATCCTGCAAGTCCTTGCTTGGTAGTTTATAAAATGCTTTAAATATTGCCACTCTGGTATCAGCTGTAACTCTGTCAAAACATTTCATTTTGCAGTTACATGCATTTCCTAGTTGTTTTTCTGGTACTACTTGTTTCAAAGTATTAACATATTCTTTGCGAGCAGTTTTGCGTTCCTTCCTCACATTTCTTTGCCACTGCTTTTCTTTCCTCAACCGTTTCTTGCCTTTATCTTCCCTTAAAGTGAGGTTAGGTTCCTCAGTTTCACTACCTTCTGATGGTATATATTCAGGGTCTGTTTGAGAATCACTGCCAGCATAAGGATCCTTCTCTGATTCTGATGAAGAACTCATTGTGCACTATTTAATACCACAATAAATAGGTTAACAATAACACTACACTTCACATAAACACACTGTTGTAGTCACGTACACAGTACACAACTACCCACAATACTTTGCAAAAACTGGACATGACCAGTTCATGTCCACTTCTTGCACAGTACTTAGTAGGTAGACAACCAACATTGCACTCGTATATGATCTATGTTAGCGGCAGAAGTCTAGTTCTTGCTCAGAACAATGCAGTAACGATTCAAGAACATGTCCAAACAAATAACTCATTTCCGATAAAAAATGGACATGTCCACTTCTTGCATTGACCCCTTCAATTATATTTTGTAGGTACTCTGTTTAGAAGCGCGAAATATAAAATTCTTTGTAATGTACACATTAGACGACTTCCATTATTATTATCTACAATTAGCCAAGATGATCTGTATTTATAGCTTTAGTAAGATCATTTTGATATAAACTAATTTAAAATTCTTGGTGTAATTATATCTGACATTAATTGTAAATTATGTTTCAGTCTGCTAATTAAACCTCAATTTAAAGTTCTATTATTTACACTAAATTGTAATGAACTCCAAATTTAGAATTAATAAACAATCCGTCTAATATAATTAGTTCAGTTTGCCGAAGAGAATTCGTTTATTCTTATTTACGATTTTTGAAGCAAAATAAAACAGGATCATACTGCTAGTTTAGCGTAAAACTATTTGTTTATTTTCAGCTATTGACCGCCTGTAGCCAGTATAATCTCCGCTGAATATACTAGAGGGACAACAAAAATGTCCCGTAATAGAAATTATTTTCCGGTATAATAGAGTTATTCACGAGTGATGACGACCCTAGCAAAATTTGAATATGCACACATCATACATTTTCATAGGCCTCTTCAACTGTTTCCTTGTAATTTAAAATAATGAAGAGACAGCTTTTATTATCACAATTTGACATACGAATGTTTCCAAGGTTGTTTTGAAGGTTAGACTTTATGTTCTGTGGGCACTGAAATAAGTGTCTGTGGGTTACACTTCGGCATGATTGACAGAGGATATGCAGAAATTTTAAATTAATGAATATTAGTTTTTGTATTATTTGAGATGTATGGATTACTAAAATTAAAGTTAAAAACATATTCAGAATCTAATTATGACAAAAATTAGAAATAGTAGAAGAGCCACTGACAGAAAAAGAAGACCTGAATCCTAACTTTCTGGCGTTGCTACACATCGACGCAGAATGGTATTTAGGTACTCTGATGAAAATTTGAACCAGCTAGGTGTTGACATGCGCTCGTAGTGGAAATCATGAAAAAGTCTAGTTTCTCCACAAATCCTGACTATCTGGCGTTTATAAATTTTCGTAAAGTAGCGAAATACAAGTACTTTGGTGAAAATGCCAAAACGTTAGACATGAGCGGTTCCATGTAAAACACGAAAAACCGTAAACGAAAAATGTCACTTCTTGTACCCAATCGTAACCACTTGTAATTTGGGTCATTTTATGAGGCTTTTTATCCTAATTCCTAAAATCAAAACGCCAAAAAGACCAGTGCGGTCTTTGTTTCTGTAATTAACATTTTATGCGAAAACGTTCAATTTTTTTACAATTTTTTCCAGATTTTTAAAAAATTGAAAATTTCAGGTGGTTAGGATTGGGTACGATAAATGACATTTTCCGTTTACGGTTTGTATTACTTGCTGGTTTTAACACTTATTTTTCTTAATTGAATAATTACAGCAACATATTACGTAACTATTTATTTTAACACAAGTGGACTGTATTGCGTTACAAGTACAAGTGATGCAACTGCAGGACACATGTACCTGCTTTGAACCCTTAGGCCCTACCCTGCGGGGTGGCCGGAAAAAGAATCTAACATGTCCCCGTACTCAACTACTGAGGACGGTGGGAAACAGATCCTACACGGTTTTTTGTGTTTTATCGCCCCTAGTCTAGCATTATGGCGTTTTCACCAAAGTACTTGCATTTTGTCACTTTACGAAAATTTATAAGCGCCAGAAAATTAGGAATCGTGGGGAAACTAGACTTTTTCATCATTTCTACTATGAGTGCGTGTCCACAGCTAGCTCGTTGATACCTAGATACCTTTCTGGGTCGATGTGTAACAACGCCAGAAAGTTAGAATTCAGGTCTTCTTTTTTGTCAATGGCTCTTCTACTTAAATAAATATACGAAAATACTTAAAAAAGTTCACGTGACCGCAAACGCTATTGTGGTTAATGCAACGTCACTTGATACGGGCACCAACCATTTACATATTTTGTTTTTTGTACTTCTGTCATCTGCAAACTTCAAAATCAAATTTTAAATTTTAAATTGTTAACCTCCAGTTTCGAAAATATCAAAACATGTAGTGTGAAAAGCACTACCAGCATTGTAGATAAACCATTTACAAGCACTAAAATAATCATAACATAAATTATGAAACTTCCCTAACAGCTGAATGAATAAGATTAAAACAAATTGTAGCTGTTTTTAAAATTTTGTGAATAATATTTTCACATAACTTGTAGACAGCGTCATTCCTTTGAAATTGTGCGTTGTCGTTGTGGTGGGCACGTCAAACTCTCCCTGGCCGCAGAGGATCATCACCATCTCAAGATTTCCCTCAGTAGTAGTGTATAATGGGTGTTGTCAGATATCGAAGACTTTCCCACCCGTTGTCTGTTAACTGTCTAAAGTTCGAGTCACCCATATTCCGGGTATACTTATGATGTGATCTACAAATGCGCCCTTTTCTAAACCAAATTTCCTTTTATTTCCTTCTTGGTTTTTGGAATATTTTATAAATAAAAATTCTAGTTTCGACTACTTTAGTACTATTGACACTTGATTTCCGTCTTTCCACTAAGTTGCCTTGGCACCAATAGGGTTTGGTTTTGATGCTATCACAGTTCTTGGAAGTCCAAGAAAATAGAAGTAAGCAGAATCAATGAAAGAAACCGTTATTGTGATAATTTTTTCCAAGAATCATGAATTATATTTTACTCCCGATTTCATCAGAGATGTCACCTGTATAAATAATAAATCTCTGATTTTTCTTGTGAAACTTGCCGTCCCATTTAAATAGTAAAGATAAATGTTAATCTCAGTGAAACCGGAGATGAAAGATAATTAAGATAATACAATTTTGTAAGCAATCTGAAATTGCGCCAACATTGCCAAATAACGGTAATGCAGGTTGTTTGCTTTTCATACGATCATTCGACTTATCATCCAACCATGAAAACCACAAAATCCAAAAGCAAGCCGAGTTAATATAATACAGCGAGCAAAAGCGTCATTTTAAATTTATCGTTTCTCAATAGAGATGCAAGGGATAGTATTAGAAAAAACGGATACCAATATTTGGCTGAAATTTCACACCGAATAATGAATATACCGCGCCGTGCTGAGTTGCAATTGGAAACGGGATAATTAACGCCGAATAACCGCTCAAGAATGA
>VTPC01004832.1:0-23457 GCA_011009095.1 Ignelater luminosus
TGGAAATAATAACTTAACAATCATGTTTGCTAGTGATACGTCACTGAATACTGCAGCTTACTCCATCAAGAAACTTAAGTCACAAATATTTTTATTAAATTTCAGGAATAACAATGGACTAATATCAAATAAAAGATAAGTAATAGTAGTAATGAGATTTTGTTTACCTCCTGATATGGAACATATTGAACATATTTGATAACTAATGTTGAACTTCCAGCTAATCCCGTGACAACATTTGTCGAATGTGCCTAAGAAGTCTCGAATTTTCCAGGTATCCGACCGTCGAATGTGCGAGAAAAGGCGCGAAGCTTCTATGCTCATCGAGAGAAACAAGAAAACGTTATATAAACGAAGCGGAATAGAGCCAGTTCGTTATGCAGTGAATAAGCTCGTAGTAACGAACGAAATAAATGTGTAATTAGTGATATACATAAATTATTCCGTACCTATAGAAATAAATAAATTTAGTGAAAATAAATATTAGAAATAATTGTAATAGACTTAGTTTAAATGTTTTATTAAAGACGTTATAATATTGATGAAATGCTCTCTTGAGAGGTTCACATTACTGCTGTTTGCAAAAAACTTAATAAAATCTTTTATGCAATATTGCAATTATATAAGATTTAAATGTCTACACAAAAAGAAGTTCATGAATTCCCAACCAATGATGAGACTCACAAATACCACACTAAGTACATTGAAATACAAAACCTCTAAATCTGAAAGGTCCCCAAAATATGAGCGGACAAGATTTTATGATAAATTCCCTAAATCCATAAAAGACCTAAAAAGCATCACAAATATAAACCAGCTATAAAATGCATGTTGTTAAACAAACAACTCGAATCAGCAAATGTAATTAGTTACTTTTATACTGTACTTGTTAATGTGATAATGTTTCATGATCCATAACTGTTGTACCCAGTAGATTTTTATAATAATTAACATTAATGTATTTGTTTTTTTATTGGCGCGCGCATCTACTATTGTAGCTTAAGTGCATACTATTACTACTAAATTCCAATCTTTTTAAGTATTCAAATGCATATAGGGTAACCGCACGTAATTATGTCCAGCTCCAGCCGTCCACCAACGAATCAATTATTGTTTTATAAATAAATTATGGCACCATAAATAACGGAGGTTTTTAGCTTTGTGTTATCTACCATCCTTCGTTCTAAGGATTATGTTACATTCATTCCGGTAAATAAAAGTTATATGTTAATTATTAGCATTTATTTACTGCCAGTACGTGATTGTGTTTACTACGACTGTCATTGAGTGCGTTTTTATTAACGAGAAACGGTTGCATTCTAGGTAAGTTTTGCGCATTTTTGTGGACATCTTCGTAAAAATTTTTGTTTGGTAAGTTAAAGCAATGGTCCTTCTTAATATTTAATACAAAAAATCCTGAATTTTAATTAAACAAATATCGAAAATAAGGTAGGCAGAGTACCGGTATTCACAGATTCGTCTAGTCACCCGCTCGCCGTCTTCCACTGTCATGCAGTAGATATTCCACAATACTGAGATTTTATATTATTGTTGCTCGAGTTTTTAATTTAATTTTGTTGATTAGCACCCACATTTATTAATCTTTCTATCATTTATTTGATGGTTATTATTCTTTTCAGAAAAAAATCTAATTTTAGGAAGTCAACATGTCCAAACAACTTAAGTGAAAAATTAACCTTTAAAGAGAGTATCATGTAAAAAGTAGGAATTAAATTCATTTGTTTATTAATTATTACTTATTTTGTATTTGCATGTATTTTTTAAAATAAATTCTTTTCGTTTCAATAAATGGTTTATGAGCAAATGCAAGAAAGGCATAAAATTGTTAAATATTTAATTTGCTAAACATGTGATCCGAATAAAGCTTCCAAGAACTCATATGTAATCATTTAAGAAATAATCATTCCTCAGGTTTATACGATGTTTATAGCTTTGTTTCTTTAAAGGGCGGCTACTAGGACCTGGAAGGCGGATTTCTAGTAAATAGCGGCGGATTACGGGGCCAAAGTGTCGGTTTTAATGAATTATTTTTTTTTCTCATATAAAACTAAACGTTGAATGACTTTTGACGATTGGGTATGTATATCATTTAAATATGCATAACTATACAGAAAGTTTCATTGATAAATATTATTTCGTTTTAAATTTAAACGAATTTGAACTTCAAATATCCTTTAAGTGGCAGAGGATTGGTGCTTTTACCCTATATAGTTTGTTGGCGCCATTTTGGGAATTTATCAATTAGTCATGTCTCCTCTGTTGAAAAATACTAGATCGTGAAGGAAAAAAACAGACTAACGGTATCGAAAAAGATATGAAACAAATAATTAAGGTCATGGATTGCTTAAATTGATTTCGACAAGATCATTTCGAACTCTATAAATCTGTTAAGACTAAACCATAACAATATATAAAATTTATCTGATGAAGAAGTTATTTCAGACGCTAAAATTGAACTTTATTTCTTGTTGTCATACGAGCATCTTGTATATGTATAATCTAATTATAAAGAAAAACATAAGTCGAGTTTTTCATGGAAATCGCAAAAGCAATAAATAGTGGCGTTTTCTACATATAATATTATCTACTTTAAATAATCATCAGTTACACTCAATAGTTCCGGTTATGTAGTCGACTATGTCGGTGATAATGTGTACATAATAAACGGATTATTTAACCTGTCGACTTATTAATGGTATTTTGTTATCACCAACACCTTTTTTATCTGTACAAACAGACATACCGATAAGATATTGATTTTATAGGAATTCTGCATAACCAAGCCATTATTTGTTTGCTTACTAATTACTTACTACTTATTACCTATACATACGATAATATGTGGAAGATACTGATAAAGTGATAAATGTATGAAGAAATCTCTAAATATTCAAAATATTTAGTACTAGAATGTCCTGGATATATTAAAAAAACCTGATTCTGAAAATTAAAATTTTTTAACGAATTGAATTGAAGGAAATTATTTTACCAACCAATCAAAATTTATCAAGGTACAAGATCCTCAAGTTCCCTAGTAAATTCAATATATCAAAAATGATGCAAATTTACTTGAAAACGGCGCATTTGCGACAAAAAAAAGACGAAGGTATTATTCTGTTAATAACAAAATTACTTGCTTCAGTGACTTAAGAAATATTTTAGAAAGTGTGTGTTCGCCCCTTAACTATAAATCTAAAAGTGCACTTTTTCTAACATACAGTGTGTTAAAGTTTCACTTTAACAGAATGCAACTATAGCTTAGGTTGGGTTAGGTTACGCTATGTTTTCAAATTTATTTTCTAAAGATATAGAAATTAGATATGCAATTAATCAGAATTACACTGTCACCACTTTTTAACCCTCATTAAAGTTTAGTTATTACTTTCAAATTTAAGATATTGAAATTAAGAGTAGAATATTTGCCTAAACTCTTTATTTAGGTGGCAAAAGAGATGAGACCGCCAGCGATAAAACGTACCGCGATAAACTGTTTGTGATAAAACATCCGCAATGAGTTGGCCGCGCTAGTTCGATGGCGCAGAAGTGTTCTAAACCATATTTAATTTCTTATCTTCTTAATAAAGTACGTTTCTTTCTATGATACTTGCCAAAGTACTTGAAAGTTGACAAAAGATGCAGTTGCAGTTTTCTTAATTAGGAAATTTTGACACTGACAGGTACTACAGAAAAAAAATGAACTATACCTTGGAAAGAAGGTAACATATTGAAATGAAAATTTTTACCCGACTTTTACCCTTTGGTAGCTACTACAGTGTGAATTTCGCGATGATGCCGCCGCTATCATAGACGGAGATGTAGGTTAGTGCGCACACCTTTTTTATATGCCATATCAGTTTAAGTTACAAACTTCTTGCTCTCTAATTTACTTTAGAAACAACGTGCAATATGAAAATAATATTTTCTATGCATGTTACGCCACTGCCGATAAACATTACTGTGTTATTTTCGGGATCTAGAGACAATTTAATGAATGACAAAGAGTACTCTTGAACGTGTCTAGTCACGTAAGAAAAAAATCTCCAAGGAAGGTTAAATGAAGTAGCAGAAAGTGAAGTAATACCGTGCTCATGAGAAAAAGTCCTTTGTACTCCTATTGATTTTACCATAGAAGAGGAAGTCTGGTAAATGAACTTTTCGTTTTTGCCCACTGTTATTTAAATTCAGTCTTTGTTTAGCTGTTTTATATTTATCTTGTTTCAGTGTTTTGATTTTGCTATTTTTTCCAACAAGTCAGTAGCGTATCATTAATTCTATGAACTCCTGAAGAAAAAAACTTTTTTTAAAATAGACTTCCTTGAATTTCTTTATAAAAAGTCTCATTTAGAAACTTTCGTAATTTTCAGTTACGTTGTACTCTGTTGATAAAATACGAGATGCAAGTTACAGTTTGTTTGAGTTTAAAAGGCAATGAACTGATGATGTTGAACTAAGATTTCCGAAATTTAAGTCCTCTATGAAAGACTCAAACTGTTTTGCTACTAGATCTACTATAGTATTGGCATTATTGCAATCATGCTTGAAATATTTTTATGATTCCTGTCACAGTATCCCACTATGGTCATACAACTAGTAGCTGCGGAAAGAAGTTTATCGAAATGCGCTTTAGAACAGTTTTATGTGCTTTCATGACTTTAATTGAATTTTTCTTCTTGGCAGTAACATACAAAATGTGTCAGTATTGATATGTGTAGTTTCTTCTTGTTCTCGATTAAGTTTTCTTCGTTAACTTAAAAAAACAGTGGGTGTAGTAAAACGCACGTTTTATTTGACAGCTTTCAATTAGAACATAAATCTAATTTATTATTATGACGCAATAATGGAATTTGTCAAAAAGTGGTCGAACAAAACAGAGCATTGATGTGAATTCTATTCTATTCTATTTTAGTATCGGCCAAGAAAATCATACGGTGCAATTCGACTAAATCCATGTAAAATAAATAAGATAACCCTTTGTCAACTACTATTAGGGCATGCCCACAAAGTCTAAAGAATCATAAAAATCAGAAAGAATAATTTATTACTTCCATAAATTCCCAAGACCATGGGCCCTAGGCAGATGTATCACCTGCATCATAGGATGATACACTACTGCAACAAGTTTTGCATTCATTAGCATGCAGCAGTTAAAAAACGGTTTGATTTTTGGTTTTCTACCGTTTTCTTGTTAATTACTGAAACATTACCTTAGAAATCCATATCTTTGGTACTTTTATAGGAAAAAAAGGATAAAAGTTGTGAAATTGCTGCAGATATCCACAATGCACGAAGAGAAGTTACAATGAGACTTCTATTTGGAATTTAGCTGCTGGCTCACCATCCAGAAAAGTATGTTAAATTTCTAAGTTGATATGAAGTTTTCTTCTGTGAATTTTTGCAATTATTGCAACTTACATAGGTTCACGTCTAATGATCGAATCCTACGACCGAGTATTCTAATGAGAGTTTTACCTACTTGGTTTTTCTTAGAAGTACAAGTGAATTTTTGTTTTTACCTTTCCCTTCCCAAAACTTCCACTCTTGGCCAAAAGAGTAGCTTTTGAGCTAGTTAAACAGAAAGATGCGATCTTTCTAGAGACGTCCTGTATATTGTTTAAAAAAAGTCGATGTATATTATTTTCTTGCTTTCAAATTTATTTTGAAGATATCAGATGACGTAAACGAAAACAAAAGCCACTTTTATATTATACACACAATACTCTGTAACTGATATGAATTTCATTAGTTTTACTGTATTTCGCGGTCTTGTTCTTATTTCGTCTTTTTCGATTGGTTGACTTTACTGTCTTGTTTCATTGATTTAATAAGCTCTTTGCTTTCTCTTAATTTTTGTTTTTCTTTCATATAAGAACATTTGACAAATTTAATTACACTTGTTTCCTATGATTTTCCCTCTTCGTGATAATACCCTACCATAAGGCAGTATTTACTAACAAGAAGTACTCGTAGAAAGTAACATCGTTATGATTATCACGCTGTATTTAGTGTGTATGTGAATTAATTTGCAATTAATTTCCGGTTTTGCGCAAACTTTAAATATAGCGATGATCCTTTTTTTAAGAAACGTAACGGAAAATTTTTAAGTAACTAAAAATAGCTTAAAAATAAGATAAAACACGAGTATGTAAACATTGTAGTTGCACTCTCTCATTGTCAGTAATTAACTATAATTATTTCAATTGAAAGCAGAAAGAAATTTATTGTTAATTTGAACATACCGCTTTACTTTGTCTTCTTGTTTTCAAAATCTTCCGAGCATCCAGTTCTTGCAAACTATTACTTAGAGATTCGGAGATTTTCTCAAACTTTTTAGTCCACATTATCATAGCGACTACACAAGAATAATAAATAGAAATACAGTTCGACCTTTTAAATAATTAAGCACTAGAATAAATAAGTAAATTGCAATATTACAATTAAAAACATAAAATTCTGAGAACTAAACACACATACACACGTCTCCGACAACGGTAAGAACCCTACTGGGCTCATAATAACTAATTATTTGTGTAAAATAGATAAGACGTTTTACCGTATGTCTTATCACAATGATACTACGATTCAAAATTTAAATACTCCATTTAACATATATTTATATCCAAGCAAATTTAGCTGGCTACTAGTTAAAAAAACCACACGGTTAATATTTACTAACATAAGATATCAAGCAGCAGCTTGGAATGTAACGTCTACAAATAAAATTGATTGCCAATGAATCTAATTCATGCAATTGCATCAACTTAATCAAAACTTTTAAATTGTACGGACGGACGTTGTGTTTGCTTTTCCTTTTGCTTTCTGATATATCATGCTTATTTAGGCATATCTTTATTTACTTTTTAATAAAAAGTCGGATACGCTATTAAAGTTATTCTTGAAATTTATTTTCCTGGATTAGATCCGGAAATGAATGCTAAAAATTTCCTTGTTGGATAGCTGCTAACCTCAGAAAAGATTTTCTTAAAAAATCTATCTGTGACAAATAAATTATTTTCTTATTAATTGTACCACAGATATAGAACTGTATTAATACAAATGCCAACTGTGTCGAGTACCAGAGCTATTGACCTGACGAATTTTATATCTCAAATCGTTTTTTGTGTGTAATATTTTATAGTAAAGAACATATTATTAAGAATGACATAAATCGAGGTTTTCTCATCAAGCCACATTATTTTATGACAAAAGAAACTACAATATCACTTTTCATCAGTAAGTTAGGACAGCAAAAGCTTGATAGATAAACACATCTATGAGACGAATATGCCAAACTATCGGATAATTTCATTATTCTACTAAAACTTTATTTCCAAATAATTATAACTTCACCCGAAACACATTTCGGCTTAATTAATCACAAACAATATTTTCCATGCA
This sequence comes from Ignelater luminosus, assembly GCA_011009095.1. NCBI lineage: Eukaryota > Metazoa > Arthropoda > Insecta > Coleoptera > Elateridae > Ignelater > Ignelater luminosus. The sequence continues at coordinate 7,417 of VTPC01004832.1, forward strand.
AACATCAATTTCAAAATTATTTGCCCCTATTGCATGCCTTTCTTGATGTAATGAATGCATGAAAACTTCATAAATATTAATTTTTTTATTACAGAACGCAGTATTAAATCATAAAATATTTCTTCATTGTTATGTGGCTTATCTCTAATTTCATTTGTTATGTTTCAATGGTTTAGATTTTGAATAAATTTATTGCTGTTTGTATTACACACGGGAAACACCGTGTTTTAATTCCGCAAGGAATTCTAAAACACGTTAAATTAATTAAAAACCCGTGAATAATTCATTATGTTTTCACTTTTTAAATTTCATCGGCTTATTCTCTTAATCGTTTACACGTTGCTTGTATTGCTTTTAGGAGATTTAAAAAGACAAGTTTTATTTTTTTAAAGTACTGTCAACATTGTATTTCCAAGTTTCGCTACAATGAACATTTTATCTAAACAAGAATATTACAAAAAAGTGGAGTTTTTGTATGTTTTTATAGGTTTGGAATTTTGTTTAATTTCTAATCGATTATTAACATGTAACTAGCTAAATGACTCCGATCTTCATCAACTTCAATAACAAAACCTGTTAGCTCACTATAGAAAAACATTCCAGCTGACGATAGTACAAGATGAAACGAATATTTCGAGATTGTACCTTTGCAATTCAACTTAAAAATTTAATTTGTAGGAAAGCCCAAGTGCAAATATGTGAAACGTAATTTTCTGCTTGGGATATGATCGGATCACACGTAATTTAGCTGATGAATTACAAATGTCAATCTACAATATGCAATTCGTTATTAAGCTTGTTCGGTTCTAATATTTTCATGTTCATAAAACCTTCATTTTGATCCAAGTGTTTGATATGCAGATCTAATTGTCCAAATCAGATCGCTAATAATAATCGGAGCTTCTATTTTGACCCACTAGCTGCTTATGCATACTGTACTGACTGTGAATTTCTAAAGTTATCTCCTTGTTTCTATGTACCGTCATTCCCATTGCTATGTTTGGCAGACAAGTACTGGACAGTAAAATTAATAAATTATCAAATCGCTAAGTAGTGGATTCAGATGACCGGTTGACCAAAAATGACCACAGTAGCTAAAGCCATGGGGTTCTAGGTAGCGACCCGAAGCTCCAGTCACAAAGCAAAGAAGCAACCAAGAATTTTTATAGAATTGATAAAAGTAACTAACTTTACGTTTACATAAATTCTCATAGTCTCAATATAATTTGGAATCTACAATATAGTGGGAAAGTCACATTACTGACAACTTCAACACCGTTCACACTACGTGAGAAGGACGCCATTTTAAACAACTTCTGATCAGATTGGTTACATTATTGTAACATACGATCAACGGATGGTTAACTGCGATATCAACTGCCCTATAATTATTTTCATATAAAATAGCTGCTTAAATACATGTATTTTCTCGATGATGATGATGATGATGAGCCACCTCACACTGATTGTGGCATAAAAAATATTCCATGCATCAAATAAACGCACATTGATCTTTGAGCACATAGTTGTTCAAGACAAAAATGTAAAGATCGAACTGCAGCTCCTCCAGACACTTTACGGTCGCTAGGTATCCCCTCGTCGACCATGTTGATGACGTCCTCTTCAAGGATGCTCCATATTGAGCACCAATTGACAGCTTACGGTAGTAGTTCATTACACGGGAAGCGTTGGTCTCACAAGATCAGCTATTCTCTTGGTGGTTCGTGTACAGGAGTAGATGGAGTTCTTGTGGTTTCCGGTCGGCCTACATCCGGGAAGATTTGCGAGCTAGCCCGAATACTTGCCATAGATGCCAGATTCGACCCCCTTCATGAAGAAGACCATCGAGCAGAACAGAACTGCCGCTCTCGACACCCTGAGAACTGCCCCCGGTTCCATTTTCAGAAAATCCAAGAAGTTCAAACACCCTGCAGCTATTTTCCTCGCCCAAGCCTTGGAGTTCACGGACGACCTTCAAGAAATTCTGGAGAGCATCTGTCCACCAGATAACAGATGCTCGGAACACCCATGTACTATTTTCTTCACTTCATCAATGTTTTCGTCTGTTGTTGACGTGCTCGGGCGTCCGGCACAAATCTGTAACCCTCTACACCTCCTCTTCCCCGCCATAACTCTGTTTTCTGTTTCAGATATCAGCAAGAGTCCGGAGGGCAGCAATATGCCGGAGGCCGAATAGACCGAGGTGCCAGCGATGGTGCGTTGAAGTACACTCGTATAAATGGGCGCGCCTTCGCCTTCCAAATTACCAAATTCCATCTTGACCGAAAAGGCTCATGCCTACAATGGCAATTCTGAACAGGAACAATTACGATTTGATTTTGAGCAGTCGGTCGGTCTAAACGTCTGTAAAAGCTTCCCTGTTTCCAATGTCCTAGTGTCCATGTCCAAAGTCGCCCGGCCCGCTGATATCCAGGTCCCACCCGCTAATGACCCCTCCTAGCTGTATCTTGGCTACCCTATGTTTTGAGAGGGCATGGGCCCAGGTGCAGTGCTGGAAACTTGGCAGTTCCTGCTTCGCTGCACCCGCATACGTTGTTGCCTCGAGAGAGAGAGAAGTGCGGATGTATTAACTTCGCTCTTTTGGGTGTTCCCTCATCGGACGCGTCCCGGGCCACGGCAGTAATAGATTTGTAGCCTCAAAGTCCCACCATTTGAAGTACAACGACTGCTCATTTTTCGAACGTGTTCAGCTTCATCTTCTGCAGCATTCGTCAATATCGTTAGCAACAGCCAATGTATATCCAACTATATGCATTGCCCCCGTCGCAGACTTTAACAGACGGCCTTCAAACCAACAATTGGCAACCAACATCTGTTCGTCAACACGTGGGCACTTTCAGCAATATTCGGCCTTCAATGACATCGAACATCCGGCCAACAAACAACAGCTACATTGCATTCTATCATTGGGCTTCATTACAACGTTAATACGAAATTTCTATGTTCCTCGGCAATGGACTTCAACCGCTGCTGCGTTCCCATCACATACTATCACCTCAACTAAGAACGCCAACAAGTACACCATCAATCTCAACCTCCTAATGCTATTACTATCACCATTAGCACTATTAGCAGATTATGAATGGTGTCTACACCGTGAATCCAGAAATTCTACTTCAACTTGCTTGTTCCCCGTTGTTCTGTTGTTTGAAGTTGACAACTTTAAATTTTTGCTTTCATTTATTTTTATTTTGCTTATTTCCTGTATTTGTTTATTCTCTATTATCAACTATTTATTTTTTGGGCCCCTTTTAATTATTTGTTTATTGAATCTCTTATTGTTTGTTTAAAATACAAAAAAGATTAACATTTTTTAAATTTTAACAATAATAATTACAATTGATACAGTAAGCATTTTACAAAGATTGTTTGGAAGGAACGAAAGTTGCATGAAACTCAGAAGTTTGCTTTATGCTAGTCTCGCTTATTTCCTTATATGTAAGACCTAACTTTTATGTATGTACTCTCTAATTATAGCCCTTTAACGTCTTGGGAACTGTTCCACGATTTTCTGTGCTGTAGCACCAATTAATGATCTTTCAGTTCTACTCCTCAGAATGCCTCATTGAGTAATGCAGTAGATTAAGATAAGACGAATAAAGCGGCCATTCTTTGATTTTAATGTATGCTGGAAAATTGTTGCAGCACCACTGTTAGAGTTCTGTGAGGAGCTGGATCTTGTTGGAAGATTATATGATTTTGAAACTCCACGTCTAGTTCAATCTGCTGTTTCCATTTTCTATCGTTATGAGAATTAGACGATTGTTCAATTGTAAACAATTTTTAGTCCCAAAAAACAAAATCTTGTGGTAATCGCCGTTTGCAGAGAGGCGTAGTAGTCTTCTTGCTTTTCGAAGTTTTACTACTTTCATACGATACGTGAGTACGTGTGCTTTTGCAGCTTGTAAAGAATCAAATGAAAAGTGTCCGGTATTCCTTAATTATCCGGGTCCCTGCTGTGCAATCAAATTTTTTTACAGTGACGCCACTGCGATTATGGCTTGGTACTCGCTCGCGATAACAATAATAATTTGAAAGCTATAGTTAATCAAACTGTTTCTTAGTCTTTATTTTGATTATCTTAAATTTCAACAAAATGTTACAAGTCCGTAGAAGTTTTTTTAAGTGAACAAGAAATATGAAATTTGTTATGTTTACAGGTCAGATTATTAATGTAGATTTAGGTAATAATTTGTCAACACCTGCTCTTGGCAAATTTTGGAGCTGTCTTGGTATTTCTTTTCTTTTCTTCTCTCGCAGATATTTAAACTTGATATTTATAAAAAATTAAGACACGCAAACTGTGAGACAATTAGTTTTAATAGATTTATAGGCGAACATAAATTCACATAATTGAACAGTTATTAAGTCAGTGCGTTCCATACTTTTAAAGGTCTAAAATGAAGCTGATGTACGATACATAACTGTCAGTTTACTGTAGGATCGTTTTATTATATGTTAATTTCCAACTTTGTCTTGCGACACGTACAATGATATCACAGTAGATTCAAGATAGAACAATACATTTTTAAAGAATTCAAAGTTACAGACATTTCCACTTAATTCAAATTCAACATAGGCAACACATATTACTCTAAATAAAATGATATCGACTGAATTGCTAATTTTTACTCTCCCACATTAAAGAACCGAGGATTACACAACAAAATGACTTTTATACGTGCGTACATGTTACATATAAAGGTGTATCTTTCAAGTGTAACACTTTTCATGTTATCGTTATTTTTTATTTGCTTTTTATGGTTGGCATCGTATGTGGAAATGATGAACCGTAAAAGTGATAACAAGGCTCGGAAAATTACATCCCGATTTAAAGCCTATTGTACATTAGATCTTCAAAGGAAAATTAAAAACATTTAATAATTCAAGCATATAATGTTTTTTTGGCCAAGATAGATAAATAACAAGGGTTATTAAAGATATACTACCTCGTTTTTACATACAATTTATTAAATTTTCCGCTTTATGCACAGCAACCAAAAAAAAAAAAAAAATACTCGCAAGTCTAATCCCCTTATAATTTATTATTTTATAATTCTAAACGAATGAGCAAGCTTTTCAAAATCTCATTTCTTGTAAATAGAAGCAATAAAAGAAATTCTAATCATCAGTGCAGAATATTCAGTTTATTGTGATTACTATAATACTTGAGAGCCCGGTTGAAACATCTTAAGTGGTTTAAAATTGGCGAGCGTAAAATTAGCCAGCACGTGGCTGTACAAATAGCAAAGTAACGACTTAATGTGTGTCATTAATAAAAGAGACATAAAATCCTTCTCCCCATTGAGGGTGTAAAAGAAAGTTTTCCTTTCAATTTGCCTTAAAAGTGAATTCTCTCAACACTTCTCAAGTAAGGCAGTTTATTTGAAATCACTGATTGTGGTTTAGTTTATAGAAATGAGCTTTTTGTATATTATGGTGAACAAATCCCAGAAACTTCTGTTGGTATTGTTTTCATTGTTATTAATAAATTAAGATTACTGAAAAACTAACGATTTTCTTTGTTTTCGTTATTCTTTATTCTTTTAAAAAAGATATCGCGGTATTAAGGACAGAAAGAGATAAAAATTCCAATAAAAACTTTTATACCATCAATCAAGAAAATAGGATGCTTGTCAAGTCAGCTAAGTTACAAGCTAGCTAGGTAGCAGTTGGTTGCACTGTTCATTAGTGATCCTTTACAGTTCTCGAACACGTTTATTATTATAGTATTCCAAAAGATATAGTGCGTTTATGACTTAATTGCTAGTTAGCTTACAGTAAATTTTACAAGTTCGTCACAGCAGGGTGTCATAAATCCGCTTACCTGTGAAGACCTTTTCTGACATTGACACAGGGTCGTATTGAGATAAGTCTTACCCAATCGTCTCTGACACGTGCCACTACTTGTATTTGTTGATTTTTATGGGGGACCCGCTGTGAAATACTCAAGTAGTCAAAGTCATAAACGTACTATATCTTTTGAAATACTCTACTCTTATATTTATTACGATTAATACAATTATCTTGGTCTGAATTTCCCTGCTATAGATGTAAACATTGTATAGAATGAGCCACATCCTTTAATTTTAAACAAATGTTAGACTATTTCAATGCTACAAATCAACGTATCAATTAATTTTCTCTTTAGGTCAAAACTAAAGCAACATTGTACTTCTGATACATTACTACTTAATTATCTCTTCCTCATCTATCTTTCTAGAACACTCCTCAGTTGCAAATAATTCGAGTTCAAATCTGTATAAATTGTATCACATAATCCTATTTAAAAATTTAATTTCTAGCATTGTACAGTTCGAGAAAAATAAGCGTAAGGTTATCTCAGAAATTCTTCATTGTTGAAATAAACGTAGCCTAAATTTCGTTGATTATGTGTTAATAATAAAACGCGGCGGCATAGCCAAGATTATGTGAATTCTTCTAGTAGATTTGCAAAAGCTAAGTAAGTATGTTTCAGTTCGTTACAAAATAAAGCGATGGATCCTAATTTTTCAAAACAAAATTAGACACGAATCAATAATCCCATGTTTCATTCTAATAGCAAACAAGCAAAAATCTCAATTCAACTCAAAATAGACAAAATTGTTTTCTTCTAATTTCAACTTATCATTATTAGTTTGTGCCTTGCATTTACTGTTATAGTAGTAAAAATTTCTGAAGTGACTTTAGGTTGACTTAAGCAGTTAGGATTCTTTTCTGTAAAAGATGTTCAGTGTGGATACCATTAAGAAAATTCTCAGTATCTGATTTCAAGTTTTCTTCTATATTGTTGATACTGCCACAGTTAAGTTGATCGTTGTGAGAAGTTGCATAGCCACTGATACTCTGTACTCGACCTATGCCCGGTATCTAAAAGCAATTTATCTAACCGATCAAGTTATGAATTCCATAAATCGCCAAAAGGTGTTTCTCAAACGCTATGTTGTATTTATGGAACTGATATCGGCTTCATAAGTTTTCGGAGCAGGTTGGTGCGATAAGTTATATAGCGCCGGCGCATTCTACATCGTTTGAGCAGCTTATGTTTAAGATAAAAGTGCCGGTATAGAACGACAGTATTGTTGAAAAATGTGTAACAGTTTTAAATTATTTCACTTTTTTAAAGTATGTTTTGTTTATCTAGTGTTGCAAGTGCAGTAGCCACCTATGGGTTTTTCTCGTAACTACTTAAGAAACCGATAGTTATAGAGTACAATATTTTGAGCAACACTTAAGAAGTTTATCGGTTCCATAAAGTTATGCATCCAATAACTATATGATACATAACACCAGCTTTCAGAAACCGGGCACTAAACTGACTTTATTTGGACACTTGAGTTAAGTTTGGCTCTACCGCCATTCACCTAGAAGGCGTTATAGTTATAGATCTTCCAATAACCGACTTCGACATTATCATCTCTGTTTTGAGAAAAATCACATTGTGACCTAACAAATTATTTATTCTGATATCGCTTTTACATTTAAAAAAATCTTTATTCCAACACTTTTGCAATCTAAGTTAGGCATATACAAAGCATTATAGAGGTCACAGGCGATTCTTCAAAAATAATTCGGTGGCTGCTTTAGTGGCCGTCACTACTACAAATTTCAATTAATGTTTAATATAGGCTTCACATTTGAGTATGGTAGTTTGGTTTGCATACATGTCGTGTTTAGTTGTACATATGTTAAGAAACCAAGTAAGAAGCCTTAGTATACATGATATTAAGGGCATATAGTACGACCAAAAACAAGTAAGAAAGTCTTATAAACATGGGTCCGCAAATCATCCGTTTTCGGGATAAGAACGATTTTCGGTTTTGTAAATTTTTGTAGTTTTTAGCGTTTAGTGCTGCAGAACACGCTTATCACAGAAGATGTTTGATATGCCCTCCTTCCATTTCGACACAGGATCTACATATTTTCAAGAAGGAACTTCGCGCCCTTTTTAAAAAGCCCGGTTGTGCTCAAACTGTTTGACAACATTTCAATTCGCTGTTGCAACTCGACAAGATTATTGTAACGCGCCGCCAGTCAAATGCCGGAAAAGTCTCGAACTGTCCAGGCATTCCAACCGTCAAATCTGAGAGAAAAGGCGCGAACCTTCTAGGTTCATCGAAAGAATCAAGAAAGCGATATATAAACGCAGCGGGGATGGAGCCGTCAGTTATGCAGTGAATAAGAGCGTAGTAACGAACGAAATAAATGTGTAATTAGTGATATAAATAAATTATTCTGTACATATAAAAATAAATAAATTTAGTAAAAATAATTAGAAATAAATTATAGTAGACTTAGTTAAAATAAATATTAAAAATAAATAAACGTTTCATTAAAACGTTACATTATTTAAAGGTGTTGCCTACACTAAACTTTCCCAGTAACCCCAAATACAAAAGTCTAAAGGAGTTCGGTCAGGAGACCTAGCAGACCATGCAATAAGACCCCCTCGCCCTATCCATCTCCTACGAAACGTTTCGTTCAGGTGCTCCCTAACAGCAAGCTTAAAATAAACCAAACATCCAATCTTTGATTCAGAGAGACATCTTCCAAAAGTTCAGGCAAAGTGATGATAATAAAAGTTGTGGTCTTCTTTCACTTTCAAAAACGAAAATCGCTCTTATCTCGAAAACGGTTGATTTACTGACCCCATGTTCATTAAAACATTTTGCTTGTTTTTGGTCGTACTATATGCCCCTTAAATATTTAAAGATTTTTTTCTAAAAACTAAATATCACTACGACGCGAGCTCAGCCCTCGCAAAGGCCACCTACGGTGGTCCACAGTCGCTTTTCGCCCTTCACTGATTCAAGAAAGCTAAATGTTATTAAGGTTCGAGTTGCGAAATCGCACGATTCTTAGCGTAATCTAAATTATTTATAAAAACATATTTAATACACTTTATAGTAAGAAAACGTTATAAAATTCTTTGAAACGAAATGTTTTTAGAAAACTCAACCCGACGGAGCAAACTTCGTCCAAGATATCAAAAAGCAGTTTAAATGATACAAATTCATATCTAAAAACCAAAGATTAGCCGAAAAACTCAAAAAACCGTAAAAAACAGTACGCCCTCGCTTTTTTTCGAAGCAGCTTCATAAGACCTATATGTTAGCCGGAGAGTGGCGTCTTTTACAGCGAACTCGTGGCAACGCTGTCTATTCGTTGCGATGTTCGCCTCTTTACTCTTTGCAAAACACCGTACCCGTGACCTACCCGTCCCCCACACGGAAAATCGCTTACAGAGAAAAGGAGATATAATCTCTACACCGATATGGAATTATGCAACGACTTATGCCAAAAGTTTCTTTTCTCTACGATGACTCTAAATATGTAGAATATACCATACGATCGGTTTAGCGGCTATCAATTTTCAAGGAGTGTTTTGCTTTGTAACCTTGAAGCTACTGATTTGATTTTCTGCAAGTGTAAATACTGATAAAAGCTTAGGACTACACTAGAGTGAGTTATATATGTATTTGAGGTTAGAGTATCTTGCATGCAATTTGCTATTTAGAAAGACTAAACATTCAAGTTTATTTTAAATTTTTATATTGGCACGTAGATTGCTCTATGATAACACATCATATATTTTGTATTAGCTTTGAAAGTTTGGTTTCGTGCAAAATGCATTGTTACATGTCTATGTAGCGGGGTAAAAAAAGAGGAAGATCGTTGATAAAAAAAGAAAAAAACCGCATACTGAAATCGAGTTGGGGGAAACTTTTTATACTTAGTTCAGATCGCTATAAATCTATGGAAGATGTTTAAAGTGATGATAAGGAATCAGATTACGACAAAACGCATTTGAAAAGGGAGTTACAAAAAATGACAACCGAAAAATTATCGACACTGAAACCAGGGAAATTGAATTTGAGAAAGTTATTGATGGAAGTACAAATAATGATACGATCAATCAACAACAAAGAAAAACTACCGTTGCGGATTTATTGCAAAAAGCCCATATGTGGCAAAGTAACTAAGGTTGGAATTACTCAGTATTTCCTTCTTATTTAACGAATTAGTGCCTTAGTAACTTTCTTGATACTTACAGACCTCTTGCAATAAACCCATGCAACTTACCATGACTAACTATTTAACGAAAGGTACAATATAGATAATTATCATATAAGCGTAGCATTGGCCGAGAAATAATTACAAGAAAAACGCAGATTGTGAGAACCTTTCATGAAAACAGAAAAGATAGGTCGTGAAGAAAAAACTGAAAAAAGGTAAAGCTACCTAGAAAAAGAAAAGTGTCACTTTTGTTGCAAAATAAAAATACAAGCAAAAGCATGAAATGCATGAAGTGGAAACAATAACAGCACAAAACAAGATGAAGCCAAAGTGTGTGGACGAATACAACCAAGCCATGTCTGGCAGTGCAAGGCCGACCAAATGCTCCCTTACTATTCGTCATCAAGAAAACCCAATATGGTAAAGTTTTCTTTTTTGGTAGACATTTGTATTTGGAATGCCTACTATACCTACAAACAAGTGACCAAGAAAATATAATAGTCTAGAAGTATTTGGGGAAAAAGCCGAAAAAATTAAAATAAAAGGTTTTTTGCGTAAAAATGTTTTGTTCTATGTATTGTTGAATATGCTAAACGTTCTTATATGTTTGACGTGTGCGTTGGCCGTCGTCTTGAAAAAATGGCGGGCAATGGAGGTCTTGCCGATGGTTTTCGCTTATACAGTGTTCGCCAAAAAGTCTGCACCATATGAAAAAAATTCCTATTGAATGACTCATGGAAAATTTGTTTCCGGCGTCAGCTTTTGCTTGCTCCAGAACCAAAAATGATCTCATCAAAAGTAATCACGTAGCCTCCATTACCTGTCAAATTTGACATTTTTAGAAAAAATGTCCGAAAAATGAACTTATTTGACAGAATTTTGAAAAGTCATGAGAAAAGAATGTTTCCTTTGCAATATTCTCATATTTTGCCCTATATTTAGCTTTTCCTTATTTGTTAATCAATAAAAGTTAATCTAATTCAAAACACTTAGTGATACATATTGCACAATACTCATTTTACGGTCTAAATAATCTTCTTATCCTAATTTTTATGTAAAAAAAACAAAAAGGAGTTTTGATAAAGTACCACACTTGGTGCAAAGTTCATCTCAGTCATACAGATAAACACATAAATCCGATTTGTAATCAGGGCGTGCATTGCATGCATATGTACTATTGGTTTCAAAATAAACCAGGGCACTTTAATTTAACTGTAGTAAACTTTTGAAAATTTGCATACGGGTATAACATTGCAAAGAAAACATTGTTTTCTAATGACGTTTTTCAAATTTCGGTCAAATAAGTCCAATTTTCAGACATTTTTTCTAAAATTGTCAAATTTGACGGATAATGGAGACCACATCATTACTTTTGATTGGGTCATTTTTGGTTCTGGAGCAAGCAAAACCCAATGCCGGGAACAAATTTTCCATAAGCTATTCAATAAAAATTCTTCCCATATGGTGCAGACTTTTTGGCGCACTGTATATTAAAAACCGTCTATCCTATATAAATTTTTCACAGGGGTAGATTAAAAAGGCATAAGATTTACAGCAGAATGAGCATATACTTGCTTTTACTACAAGATGTTTTGTTTTAGAGAAAAAAATTCATTTACATACTTGAATTTCATAAAATGGCAATTCAGTGCTATAGCCTCAGAAATGTAGAATTTGACTCGTAACATATTACTATTTTGGAAAATGTCTGGAGGTGTATTTCCGCAAAAGTCCTTAGGGGAGGAAAACTTAACGACTTTTGGGGAAATACACCTCCATACATTTGCCAAAATTCAGTTTTCTCATAATATGTTACGAGTCAAATTCTACATTTCTGAGGCTATAGCGCTAATTTGCCATTTAAGAAACTCAAGTTTTTCAATTACGATATTTTTTCTCCAAAACAGGACATTTTACAAAAGCAAGTAAATATATACTCATTTTGTCGGAAATTTTATGCTCCTTTAATTTACGTAGGATTACAGGTTTTCAAGACACAAGCGAAAAACGTCGCAGAGGCGCACAGTTTCTGCTATTTTCTCAAGATGGCGACCAACGCACACGTCAGATATATCAGTACTAGTACTAGTACCAGTATTAGTATATTCAACTGTACCTAGAATGGCTAGAATACATGTTTACGTAAAGAAAAATTTTCTTCTAATTATTTCTACATTTGCTTAAAAACATATCTAATACTACTAAACTAATAACAACTTCTGTATTTGATCATAAGAAACCCATTTCTGTTCAAGAAAATGTAGTGTTAAGTCCACAAAAGAAAAACAAAGAAAAATAAATGCTGCATTATCTCGACCCAGTTCCTCTAAACAAAGGTCGAAATAATTTATGAGTTGACTGTATGCACATCTAAAGTCAGAATGCTCCGAACATTTCGTGATTATATCTTAGCTAATCTGTATTCTCGATAATATTATTCATACCACACTAAAATGAAGGGAAATCAATGTGACCCTCTAGCTGATAACCACAAATTCTCGAAAATTAAACCGAAACGCCCAAATTCAATTATCTAGTACAATTCTCAACTTTGTATAAATGTTTCCTTCCTCTTCAAACGTCTTAGCTAAGAAAATTCTGTGACGTATTATTAAATATGAATTTACACAGACGCTATCGTAAATTAAAATTTTTACGTCAAACAAACAAATAAACAAGCAAACAAGGGTAAAACAATTTTAACTTACCGTATAAGATTTACTGTCTAACAGTAAACACCATTAATTGTAGTTAGAATTTTTGCAACGAATCTTGAAAACGGCATTAATTAGTAAAATAATGTTCTTAATTCCATAAATTCTGGAAAAGGCGTCTTTCAGTTGAAAGAAATTTAATTTTCTTCTATTAAATGAATTCATTACTGCGCTTTCTAAATGAAGGAAAACCCGTGAAAAGGCAAGAAAGCTATAAAAAAACATGAAAACCTTGTTAACTAATAATTGCGAACAACACGAGTAAAACCATTAAAAGAGTTTTATAACTACACTTTTTTTCTCTATTAAAAGTTTAAAGATGTACTTTCAGGGTAAAATTTAAAAAACTTCCTTTTTTTATCATAAAATGCTTGAAATTAAAAAACTAGTAAACCTATTATGTTAGGTTTTCATTAGCATTAACCAAAAATACGATAGTCATGTCTGTACACACGTGAAATGCCATAAATGAAAATTTATGAGGACATAAAAAATTTAAAGTACATTAGAGATTTATCTGTCAGGAAATTTTATGTAACCGTGGAAAACACAATATTGAATTTATTTTCGTTCCGATAAAATAACGTGTTGTATTTGCATTATAGCAGTGATATCCACTAATAAAATGAATCATAAAATATATCATAAATATCGAGTATGTCCTATGTTATATGGTGTGATTGACCGAAAAATACGTTTTCTATGAAAGCTTTCATTTTTTTGCTTTCTTCTGTAAAACTAATCTAGGAATTTTAGATAATTAAATTATATTTACAATCAGGAAGCTAGAAACAAGAAAGCGTTTAAAATGTAGACAAGCTGAGTAATTACATCAATTAAGCGTGAATTCGTAGTGTATGTCTATTGTTTTATGTTCCAGCAAAAAGGATAAATTCCTGCCAACATATACCAAAGAGCGTAATTGTCTCCGCTTCTTTGTAACAAAAGGGATTCACAGCCATGTGCTGTAAAGTGTAGGAAACATACTACAAAAGAAGCTTTTATGAAAAGTTTTTATTTTGGAGACAATTATTATTTGTCGTCAAACAATAAACAGATATCAAGAGTTTAATATTTAATACAACCTTGTTATCTCCCCTTTTATTAGCTTAATTAGAAATAATAGGTGGATACGTTTGTGATTTTAATACTATTCCAATCGCATTATTTAGAACATAGTAAAAGATCCAATGAAGGTAAAATTCCAAATTCGAATTCGAATTCTCCCAACCGGGAATAAAACAGTTTATATACCTAGTTTTCGGTACATAATGAATAACATTCTTTCCAAAGAGGAAATAATTTTATTTCCTAGGAATAAAGTAGATTTTCATTTATTGCAGATAAAACAACCTCTGACTGGCAGAAATAAACTAATGCGTGTCTATCAAAAATTTTGTCATCATACACGAAAGCGTCAAATGGAAAAAACATGTTGGAAATATGTGTATTTTGTTTCGTATTTTAAAACTAGACGATATTTAAATTATTTAATAATTTGTAACTAATAATATAATATCATCGTTCAATCTGTTTTAATTCGTTAAAATGTTTTTTGCGCAACCGCCTGTAAAGTTGGGGCTTTACAACTAGTCAATGTCAAAAGTTGACAATTATAAACATTTGCAATAAATTTGACCTGTCGATGTTATAAAGCCGTATCGATGTCGTAATGAAATCATTATACGCTCCTATGATCTTGGCCAACTTCAATTTTTTAATCTACCGTCAATGGTTTTTCTTTATTTTCTTTAAAATACGGTTGTGCAAAAAATATAGTATTAAAACTCGATTGTAAAGTGTGTTTTTTGAATTCGTAGTGTTTACACTTTACACTCTTGTTATATAAATAACCATTTAGGTATTATCCACCCTTAATATCTGGTAAACAAATGGAGATATCAAAATAAGAAAAAACACGTTAATTTATTTACGGAGGGGAACATACATTAAAATGTATAATTTACTCAATAATAGAGGGTGCTGTGCTCGCTCTTGCACACATAACCTCAAAATCTTAAATTGCATCCTACCACTTACAATACGTCGTTGAAAAGAGAATAACAAGAACAATCTTTTGGTGAAAACAAAATTGAAATCGGCCTACTAGATCAAAGATTACAGTACAAAATGTCTCGTTTTAGTGATAAGTTTAAATCGTGTTAGTTAAGTTAATAAACGCATATCTAAACGGATATGTAACAAATGAACGTAAACACCTTTAATTGAATAATTTAAATTGAACCTTCAATAGAAGTCAAAACATTAGAAGATGGGCCATCTTTTAAAGGAAGTACCTAACCTAGCGACTCACATTAGCAGATCAATTCACACTATTCTACTCCAAATAGCTGTAGTGGCAGTTATTTATTCACTTAGAACTATCACTAAGACAATGAGTTGGTCACCTCGATTCAAGTTACTATACAAAACGTCTCACTATAATATCAAAAGTAAGTCAATTTCTTACGTAAATTATCGCATCTCGATTGTTTTAATATAAAACAAGTGCAACTTTACATGTTATGACATTGCATAAGATTACTTCTTTCGTGTTGTTCCTTCACTTCTGTTTTTACTTTATATTGACAGTTCAATTTACAATAATCACGTAGAAATGCCCACATTCATGTGTTTTGCATCTGAAATAAGCACAAAAACAATTGAAATAGGTTTCTTTACTTAGTTAACGCAATTTAAATTCTTAACTAAAATGAAACGTTTTCTGCTATAACTTTGGACTAAGTAGGCCGATTTGAATTTTGTTTTCAATAAGAAATTGCTGTTGTTATTCCCTTTCCAACGATGTATCGCAAATGCCGGAGTGCCATTTAAGATTTTGAGGTTATGTGTGCGAGAACGAACACAATGACCCTATGAATCAGTTAATTCTGTATTCAAATGTCCTCCTCCATAAATAGATTGAGGTGTTTTTTCTTATTTCGATAACTTTATTTGTTTAGAGGATATCAATGGTGGATCGTTTTAAAATGAACACAATATGAGAAACTGTACTTCTGTATATTTCAAAGAATCCTGGAGGCTTCAAATCGGATAATTCAACATCACTGATTTATGCATTTATTATACAGTTATGTATTAAACACTCACAAAGTAATAATTTATAAAAAGAAAATATGACATAAAGAAGCATTTCCAGAAACTTTTAATTGCCATCAAGACAAAGCATAATTCCAAACCAATACATGCTGTTGTACAGAGAAATTATATAAATATTTAGGTTAAAAATTAAAATAGTAGGTATTGCCAATATTGTGATTATGAATAA
>VTPC01004834.1:0-19247 GCA_011009095.1 Ignelater luminosus
CGCAGGACCCCTAAACGTGAATACATAACATCTGGTTAATAAAAGTGGAAATAATTTATTCAAATCTGTAATATTATACCACTAAGTGATAAACGAACGCATTAAAATAATTACATAAGTATAAGTTTTAAGTAGAATCGATACCTATTAAGAAATCAATAATTTAATGAAACAGTTTATTACAGTACACAAAAAGACCTTTTTAACAATAAATTACAGTTATCATCAGTTAATTCGCAGCATATTGATCGTGTCGGCCCGGTATTGTCTGATAAACAGAAGCTACTCTCTATGATGGTTAAATTTACTAGTTAGGTTTCACGAGAACGTTGTTTTATGTAAGTTGCGCTGCGGAGAAGTTCGTCAGAAGAAATGTTTGATACTTTCTTGCTGCAATTGATATATTATGGCTAGTAGGAAGCATATTATTTCCACTATTACTTACAATTAGTGAACTTGGCAATTGAAATATTAAAAGGTAATAATTAAATAATATTTTTTCATGCAAAGCGGGAGCATCTTAAAGTTAAGCAAATAAGAAATATTTTATTTTCAGTACGTTACAAGAAATTTTAAGAAATACTTAAGCTTTTGCTTTTAGGTAATTTACTTTTGTTTCCAGTTTTCTGTTTTTAGTTTTATCAATTATTTTTGTAATTAATATAGCCAGTAAAACTTTTAGTGTGTAGTAATATCAATCACATACGTATACCACACATTAATCACCGTTTATTAATACCTCACATCGATATTTTTAGGAACAACGTGCTGAACAAAACCTGCAATAACTATCATAGCCTTAAACGTGAGTCACGGTCATCTGCTACTTGCCAATAATGGGTGAGTTGCTTTTATCTAATAAATATATATATTAATTAAAAAATTATGTTAAAGGTGCAATACAATTCAAGACACTAGAAGTTCCTTCTAATAATTATAAGCAGATTTGCATTCAGTCCACCGCCTATAAGTAAAACAACAAATTTGCTTTCGTTGTGGGCTGTCGATGGGAACGAGTTATTTAATATAGAATCGGATACATTGAAATTGCCCACTTGAGGTAACCCATCTCTTCTACAATTATTAACGAACGGAACGAAATTAACGCTAATTGAGAGGATAAATCAGCGTTGCTTTATGTTTAGGTATATTTGAAATATTCTATCAATCTTGATGCCCAGCAGCACAGTGATGATTTTCTTAACTTTTTATTTTACATTATCCATAAATCGAACATAAAGTTATCTTTAATACTCAGATAATTTTTTTTTTTGGATTTCTTTATTTAGTAAATTCTCATAAGATATTTGATATTCCCGTTGAATATGACAATATTGTTATTAGAAAACGAATCAAGCTGGGAAATTACAAATTATAAGATATTAACATTATTCACCAAATCTGTTTAATAATGTTGAAATTTTATTAATTGTAATAAATGATGGTAAAACGGGCCAGTGCTCAAAGGTATGCACAAGTCCCGTCCAGACCAATGGTAGATGTTAAATCCCGTAGCTCATGCCGCAGATGGGGTGGATTCTCAAATAAACTTGGCTAATCTCTCACAAAGAGAAGCTCACCGTTTTCCAAAACTCTTATTAAACTAATCGATGGTCATAAAAGAGGGCGCCAGCAGTCGTAGATCGAAGGGTTCTGATGGTCGGTCACGCGACTACTCGTGAATCCGACACCCTGTATATAGGCCTCTTACGAAACCTCACCCTGTGTGTAACTTACCTCGTGGAAGCTGTATTAAAACTCGCTCTGACGTTTTACCAATGAGACTCAATACACAAAATAAACACTGTATAAGCACTGTATAAGCACTTGATTTGTCTTACTTAATTTTGCTAAGGAAGTCCTCTGAAGACTTCCTTCTTTTAAAACGATACAAGAGAGAAATGCCAATTCAATATTTACTTCTCTCTTGAGCAAAGATATCTGGTCTATAATTGAAATTTGGAATATACACTACGCGCGAAAGCGAAATGATTCTGTTACGTTAAAATTTTAAAATAGAACACAAAAGATCAAAATTCAAATATTAATTAACCCGACTAAGGTAAACTTGATCATAAATTGTTAAATATTGACAACTGAACTTTACATTTAAGAACAAAGAAATAATTGCCAAGTTAGTAATTTTGTTGCTACAATTTATCAAACACCAGCTAAAATTACCTGGGAACGTTCCTGTTACAAATTAGTTAAAAAGTTACTTGTAAAAATTATGATTCAATAACACAATACGAAACTGATCCTGTCTAAGCAAAGTTTTCGTATACAATATTTCACAAAGTTCGACGTTCTCCTAGTCTTTAAACATTAAAATTCATATAATAAAACATAGCAGGTCTTCTTTCTTACTCATACAGGAATTCTTTCTTCCAGAAGGTATGTGCAGACCTCTGTTTTCCGACGAAAGGCAGCTAGATCCAATAATTGAGAAAACTTTAATTTCGAAGAACAACCACTTATTTTACGTTAATCACAAAAAAAAACATAAGAACAAAATCCAGGCGTTTACACACAATTTTATAAACGAAAATCACTGAGTCTCAAGCACTATTAAAATTTTGCGGAGCTTCCAAAATGTAGTATACACACAGATGCTACACCAACGGAGCCAAAATGGTTGCGTTCCTACCCTCTAGAATTTCTGCTTCCTGGAGAACACCAGCGTAATTATATTTGGGTTATACATTCCCCACGATAACGAAATTTATAAGCCTTGCTGTTGGCAAACAAACCACTTTCTTCCACGACTATTGCGCGTCTCTGACACGAAGAAATTACGATTTCTCCAGTCCGATCTCTTTTTTTCTAAGAGGATCGCTTCACTTAATTTGGTTTGAATCCAATTAGGGGATGTAGAGGTAAACGTCGAAAATTACCACACGTTGGTTCAAGTCAACAGCTATCAACGTAATGCCTAACCTCTGCGTTTTTTGTTACGCAGTTCGTACTTACTGAAGTGGGGTTAAAAAGTCGGATATACACCCTAAAAGATTAAGACATTAATACTCTTTATGCGACAATGGAAAATTTTACTTGTAGATTCGCTAGTTTAAATTTGACTTTCCCGAGACTGTGTGACTGCAATATTGCAACTAATGATTCTGGGCATTTGATATTGAAAATCAACGAAAGACATGTCTACTGGAGTCTAGGTGCCGAGACCACAAAAATATTAATTCTTTAAAATAACATTATAACAAACATTCGTTTAATGAAACAATTTAAATATTGAGCGTCAAGAAAACAAATATCCGAACGAAATTGAGAAACAGGGGCGGATTTAGTGCAAATTTTAAAATAACATTACAACTTACTATATTTGAAACAACAGTAAACCACTCAGTTAATATTGAATAATGCTGTATTAAAATTGACCTAAGAAAGAGATATTACCTAACTAAGCATACTTATACAGAGTGTTAGAAAAGTCTGGATTAAATTCAAAATTTGTGAATGCGTGCATTATCGAGCAGTATGTGCGGACACCTCAATTTTATTTTTTTCTTGGACACAGTTCTATGACAGAAATTGTATAGATATAGCTGCAGAGCTGCTCAAGCTCTAGTTATGACGTCATAGACAATTTTTTAAATAGCGACAATATACTTACCGCGGGAATATAGCACACCTACATCTGTACAACGCAAAAAGGATTTAAAAAATTTCGAAATTATTTATTACTTGTTCGCATTATATTACCTAATTATGTAGCTTACTATCGCATCCAGTGTTTATATTACACATGTAAATAAACTCAAAATTAATTTGCAATTTTTTTTATATCGAATTTAGAAACGACTTTTCGGCCAGACGCAGACGTGTAACCACAGCTGATCAGAACAATGCTATTGCCGAAATGGTATATTTTCGAATTAAAATGAAATTGTGGAAAAGAAATAGAACACGGTATGATATGAAAATGTCCTTCCTAAAAGAAAAAGCGGGCATATAATGCCCGTTTTGGGGCTGGATGTACAAAGTATCCCGGGAAGATTGTCGAAGTTACGCCAGCAAGATTTAATTATAGAAAATATATAAGAGTATTAAATGATATATTATTATCTTGTGTAAGGACAATTTACCCAAAACATGAAATGGAAAGCACAACAGTAGTATGTATTCACACTGCCTAAATAGTTTAAGAATGGTTTGAGGAACACCCTGAAGTTGAACTATTGCGTTGACTTGCTAAATCGCGAATCTGAATCCAATAGAAAATTTGTGGACAGCAGTTATAAAACAGTCGGACAATGTTAAATTCCATAGGGTGCGAGAACGCAATGTGGACAAATTGATATATCACGTTCTCATGTCACAACCTCACAACAACGTGGGAATCCTTTCGACATTTCCAGGTTTGCGATAATATATAGTAAGCAGCATGGAAAGAAGACTACTGGAATGCATCAATAATGGTGGATATTATAGTAAATAGTAATATTAAGGAGTTTATATTATGTACATTATTTTTAGAACTTTGTATAATTTATCGTATATTAGAATATATTACACATACTTGAAAGAGGTTTAAACAGATATAGACATTAATTACATGTTATTGTAATTTATTCGTAAAACTAAAGTTAGTTTTTAAAATTTAAAGAATTGCTGACATCCAATTTAATTAAAACTAACCTAAAAATAAACGCAAGCTTTTATAAAAAGTTCATTTGGATGGTTTTGGTATTTTAAGTTGCACTAAATTGTTTACAAACGTTTCTTGTGATTTATTTGTAAAACTTTTATGAACGTTTATAATTCTCGGTTTAAAAAGGTTAAACACCCTGCTATGGCTACCAGAAAAAATTAACAAAACAGAAATTATCTTGAGAGATTCTTAGTGGGTAGACATCGACATTCAATGTAACGTTTAGACAACGGCCTAGGACAACTTATGTTAAAAATATTGTAACGCAAAAGCTACGTTGCAACCTAATTCTTTCTAGGAAAGTAGGAAACATAGAATTGTAATGCTCATGGCAGGCATTGGAAGTAACGTGTTACTTTATAAAGTCACAGTAAACGAATTGTAACTAATTACTTCAGGTCGTTACCTTTTGCGTTACTTGAATAATCGATTTTCAAATTTATTTTTACCGGCACAAAAATTGTTTACTTTTACTATTTACCATAAAGTTTTTAAAAAGAATTCTAAATACGTGACGTTTGGTTCTACCAAAACTTTAGAATTTAAAAATTAAAACCACCTTGAAGTTTGATGGGTTCTAAAAAGTTTTTTTTTATTTTCTTTATAGAATCAAAGTAATTGACAGTAACGCTAAAGTAACTACGTTACATATTTGCAGCAACTGTAATGGTAACCAGTTACTTTTTAAAATCAAGTAACTGTAATTGTAACTAATTACAATTTTTAAGAAGGTAACTGTAACTGTAACTAATTACTTTTTTAAAGTAATTTTCCAATGTCTGGCTCATGACCACTGGGTTACAATAAAATCCACCCAAAATGTCCATTTTTATTTTTAATTGTATTAGAAATTAATAAAGATATCTACTTGTGAGATTGTGAGAACATTCTTACATACAGGCTGGTATGGTTTGTAAAATTTCAATTTTATGAACTGAAGAATCAACAATTACAGTCTAGCTTAATATACAGGGTGTCTCAAAACACCATAAACATAGAGTAACCACAGATGCTTGGGGTCAGAATAAGTCGATTGGACCAGACCTATGATTATACCAAAATGCTTCATTTATCTATTAAGGGGGGGGGGTCTTCATAGTTTATTTCAAATTTCGGATTTTTTTAAATAACTCGGAAACGCTTTGTCCGATGTGAGTAAAATTATCTATTTAAATAGTCCAATGCTAAAAGCATTAGAATGTGTAAAAAGGTATTTAAAATTTGACCTTAATGGCCTCGGTTTAGGGTAAGTGTACTCTTTTTTAAGTAAAAAAGAACGGACCACTGACTTTTGAGCACAATTGATGTACAAGTTTGATTTTGCGATAATTTTCTGTGAAAAAGTAAAGATTCGTCTTTCGGGGTACATTCATCCTTAAAAAATTGGAGACTGGGCGGCCGTATCCAAAATAAAAGTTATGGGTTTATAATTTCTTTGAAAGTAGAGTTACTGCAAATAGATACCGCAAAGATATTGTTAAGCCCATTTATTTATAAATTGCATAAGGATGAGTTAAGCCAATTCTTGAAGATCGAGTTATCAGTAGGGTCAAGCTGGTTAGATGGCCACCTAAGTCTTGTAACTTGATGCCATGTGGTTTTTTCTTGCGGGCCCATATCAAAAATTTAATTATTAAAACTCCAGTTCAAAATTAACACATTGTTATGAAAATTCGAAAATAATTAAATCTTCCCTTAGCGTGTTATAAAAATTCGTAAGTGATAAAATCTTTCTTTATTATTGCTAACCATTTCTTATGTACATACGTTATTATTTTATTTAGGAATTACATTGTATCTTTTCCTGTAAAATAACAACCTCATGTTTAACGTTCTTTTATATTAGTAGATTTGCGACTAGGTAACATTATTCCATTCTCGAATTTTCTAACAAAATGTTTTCTTGTATTCTAAGAAGCAATATATTTGGGCATTGAATATTGTTAAATCCTAAATCCTATTTAGAAGAAATTTTGTCTTTTTATCTTTTAGTTTTAAACTTCTCTAGATCATAAAACTGTCACTTTGTCTAGCCATAACAAGATTTATTTTTACATTTGTTATGTTAATTGAACAAGGCAATACTCGAATTTGTGGTCGAACCACCTCACACTCTCGTTATATTATTGGTGATTTTGATGTCATGAATCCCGGCCAGCCAATAATCTGCTGGATTCATCCCTCTGGGGGTTGAAGAATTCTCATTTCGATTGGTAGTTTAGGAGTTCGATGAAAGACTGCAAATAAGCAACGCACGCGCACCCCGCGTTTATCGTGTGTGAAAGTTTGGGACTTGGAAAATTTCGCATGATAACGAGATCTATTCCAAGTGTTTGGATAGCATCTACGTAGGTGAAAGACAGCCTGAGTGTGCACGACGCGAATTATTTCTGTCATCGTTAAATGTTTATTGACAATCCTTGGAATGTACCAGATGTGTCACTGCCGTTAGTGTGTAAATCAAATCTCGCCTTATCGGCGGACCTACCAAACTAAATTCACACCGAACTTACAGTTACCGCCTCTTTTATTATTTCATTTCTTCCGAAGGAATTAGCGTTGTTATATTGTTTCTTGTATCTATATCGTTCCTTCGAATCTCTACGAGTTTTGTATTGCTTTGCTCTCTAAAGACAGTTAAAGACAGTCAACACAATGTAAGAATGTATGTGAATGTAGTCCGTCCCTGGAAAATTCAATGTATTAGTCACAAGAGAAATCTTGTGTAAACCAGTGCAGGGAATTGACTGTAATTTGTGCCATAAATTTGGATCTCTATTGGATAGTTCCAGTATTACAGTAAATAATTTTCCCTTTTTAAAACCGTATCTTGTGAAGAAGCTGATGTTGGCGCATCAAGTTCGTTAACTGTTGAGAGCACTGAAATTATATGTAAAAATTATTATATGTAAAAAAGATTATATGTTAAAAAAAGGAATAGATGTAAGAGTAGATGTATCAATAATAATGATGGTCAATCGTTTTGTTTTGTATCAATAATAATGTAATAAAAGTGTTGTGTATTGAGTAATAAGAAGTAAAATTCCACACACATGTACTATTATTTTTATTAGGTTATGGGCCCAGGTGAAAAATAAGTGTAAAGCGGTGTAAAGTTAATTTTGAATATAGTGACGTTAACGTGAAAGAAAGGAAAAAAAAAGTTAAGATGGCCGCAAGCAATAAATTCAATATCAATCCTTTTGATGGTTCGAACTTCCATATCTGGAAATTCCGCATGAGAAGAATATTAGACGAATATGGTGTATTAAGTTCTATAGAGAACGAAGTCGACAATAAAGATGCAAATGCAACGAAAAATGATAAGAAAGCAATGTCATTAATCGTACAGTGTGTGAATGATGGGCAGTTAGAAATATTAATGGAAAAAGAGTCCTCGTACAGTATGTGGAAAGCTTTATGTAATGTTTATGAAAAGAAAGGATTAGCTGGACAGTTGGGACTTAGAAAGAAGTTGTTAAATTTAAAAATGAAAGAAAATGAAAATCTTGAAGATCACATAAAAACATTTGAAGAAATATTAAGGCAACTAAGAGAAACTGGAGCTGTAGTTAGTGAAGATGACATTGTATGTGCATTGTTGAACAGTTTACCAGATTCATTTTCAACTATTGTAACAGTTCTTGAAAATTTACCTGAAGAATCATTAAATGTTGATGTTATCAAAGGGAAATTAAGAGACGAAGTAGAGAGAAGAAGATTACAACCTAACAGTGATAAAAGTGGTGATTAGACAAGTGTAGCATTTACAGCCAAACAGAAATTTAATAGTAATTGTAATTTGTGTGGTAAATATGGACATAAAGCCAGATAATCGTTTTGGGGGAAGAGAAAAATCTACAATCCAGAATCATTACCATAATAATCAACAGTATTCAAGAGTAGAAAACCAGAATTATCCAGGAAGATTTGTGAATTACCAAAGACCAAATCGTTCTGTAAGTCAACCAAGACATCTTTCTAATCGTCAAGATCAAAATCAGATCTATAAGCACAGCAATTATATGGAAGCAGATAATAAAGATAAAGTATGTTTTGTATCAGAAAATAAACATGACTTGGAAGAGGATAGAGAAGAACATGATTTAAAGTTTTTTGTGGATTCTGGTTGTACAGATCATTTAGTGAAAGATGATAGTTATCTTTCATGTTATGTACCATTGAAAAAGTCAATAAAAATAGCAGTAGCGAAGAATGGAGGGTTTATTAATGCAATTGGAGTTGGAAATATTAAAGCCGTAAGTTATTTTGCCAAGAAGAAAACAGAATGTGAAATAAACAATGTTTTACACGTACCAGAATTAAGAAGAAATTTATTAAGTGTAAAGAAACTTGAAATGAATGGAATGACAGTCAAATTTAAAAATGGAGAAGTAAAGTTACTAAATAAAAATGGTGATTGCTTTGGTAGTGGAAAACGAGATAAATTATATGAGACTGAATTTCAAGTTGAGAAGCTTGGGTGTTACGAAACAGAAATTGAAAATGAAGAATTGACAACTTGGCATCAACGGTTAGGTCACATGGGATATACAACTTTAGAAAAATTAATTAAAAGAAAAATGGTAGAAGGTATTAATGAAGATTTAAAAATTAATAATGTTGAATTTTGTGAAGCTTGTGTAATCGGAAAAATGTCAAAGTTACCATTTGCTGAAAGAAGAAGAAGTAAAAGATTACTCGAAATAGTTCATACAGACGTTTGTGGACCTTTCGATCCTATAGCACATGATGGTGGAAAATACTTCGTGAGTTTTATTGATGATTTTTCGAATTTTATTGTAATATATATTATTCAGCAAAAATCAGAAGTTACTGGTTGTTTTAAACAGTATTACAAACTGGTGAAATCAAAATTTGGTGTTGATGTATTCAAGCTGCGTTGCGATAATGGGGGTGAATATATATCAAGAGAATTTCAAGGTTTTTGTCACGATAATGGGATAATGATTGACTATACGATTCCATATACACCAGAACAAAATGGTAAAGCAGAGAGGTTAAATCGTACCTTAGTAGAAAAAGCAAGAAGTATGATTCAAGGTGCTGGACTACCGAAAACCTTCTGGAACGAAGCTATATTAACAGCAGCATATCTGTATAATAGAAGCCCGACAAATGGAACTATGGACGAAAATAAAACAGCAGCTGAAATCTGGTATGGTGAAGAACCTAATATATCTAATTTGAAAATATTTGGTTGCACTACGTATGCATATATTCCTCAAGAAACAAGAAAGAAGTTAGATGAGAAAGCAGAAAAGTGTTTAATGATAGGATATTCTAACAATGGTTACAGATTGTGGAGTATCAAAAGAAACAAAGTTATAGTTTCGCGAAATGTAAAATTTAATGAAAGAGAATTTCCGTATTTAAAACAAGTGAGTGTTATTAAACAAGGGGAGAACATTATAGAGCCAGATGATTTTGAAATTACAAAGTTTCAACAAGAAGTAGAAGAAGATAAATTAGAAGGTGTACCAGATGGATATAACCAAGAATATAGTAGTAAAAGCAACAGACAATTACCAATTCGATTTAATGATTATGAATTATATCTAGCTTATGAGACTTTTAGTTATATTAATGATGTACTTCAAAGTTTCCAAGAAATAAACAGTAAAAAGGATGCAAATATGTGGAAGAAAGCAATTAAAAGAGAACTAAGTTCAATTAATGAAAATGAAACATGGGAAGTGGTAAAGACTCCAGAGAATACAACTATTCTTGATTCCAAGTGGGTATTTGCATTTAAAGAGCACGAAGAAGATACACAAAATAGATATAAAGTCCGTTTAGTTGCAAGAGGTTTTGCACAACCTAAAGAATTTGAGTATGATGAAATATACTCACCTGTAGCGAAGGTAATCACGTTAAAAGCGTTATAAGCTATAGGTAATAAAAGATTATTCTATTTCGAGCAATTAGATGTGAAAAGTGCATTTCTAAATGGAGAATTAAAAGATGAAGTGTATTTAAGATCACCTGAAGGGGATAATATAAAACCTGGTTATGTTTATAAATTAAAGAAAGCTTTGTATGGTTTAAAGGAAGCAGCTAAATGTTGGAATAATAGTTTTAATGATTTCATGAAAGAATGTTGTTTTGAAAGATCAGAAAATGATGCCTGTTTGTATTGGAAAGGAAAAGGTGATGAGATTGTTTATCTGTTATTATATGTTGATGATATTATCATTACTAGCAAGAAAGAAGACGTGTTGAAAGAAATTAAAGAAAAGTTAATGACAAGATTTAAAATGAAAGACAAAGGAAAGCTGAAATATTTTTTAGGTCTTGAGATAATTCATAATAGAGAAAATAAAATTATACAGATAAATCAGAAGAATTATGTAGAAAAATTGTTGAAAAGATTTAATTTTGAAAACTGTAAATCGTCTGATATACCTAATGTAAAGATCAAGAACAAATGACAGAAAAACCTTATAGACAATTAATTGGATGTTTAACATATTTAATGATAAACACTAGACGAGATATATGTTATGCTTTACATTATTTTAGCAAATTCCAAAATAATGCTACAGATGAAATTTGGAAACATCTGACAAGAATTTTGAGATACATAAAAGGTACTGTAAATTATGCTTTAACATTCAAAGCTGATGGTAATCAAGGTTTAGAAGCATATGCTGATTCAGACTGGGCGAATGAAGAAGACAGAAAATCAATATCGGGATACATGTATAAATGGAATGGGCAAACAATTTTATGGTCAACAAAGAAGCAACATTGTATAAGTTTATCAACTGCAGAAGCAGAGTTAATAAGTGTTTGTACTTGTATTCAAGATGGATTATGGTTAAAGAAGATTTTTAAGGATTTACAAGTGAATATTGACAGAATAGTGCTTTATGAAGATAATCAAGCTTGTATTTCAATAATCAAGAATCCAGATAACATAAGAAGAACAAAACATATTGATATTAAATACAGATTTGTGTGTGATAAGGTGAAGAGTGGTGAAATATATAGACAGTAAAAGACAATTAGCAGATATATTTACAAAAGGACTTTCTAAGGTTATATTTAGAAATTTTGTTGCAACATTGAATTTAGAAAATTTCAGTGAAGGGGAGTGTTGAGAGCACTGAAATTATAAGTAAAAATTATTATATGTAAAAAAGATTATATGTTAAAAAGAAAAAGGAATAGATATAAGAGTAGATGTATCAATAATAATGTAATAAAAGTGTTGTGTATTGAGTAATAAGAAGTAAAATTCCACACACATGTACTATTATTTTTATTATTAACTGCAAATGTAGTTGTTTGCTAACGTGCCTGTATTTCATCGTCTCGTCACCAGTTGCTTTAGATGAAAGTAACCTAAGATGCATGTTACTGTAACCTCGCCTCACATTGGTGAAAAACTTTGTGATATTCTTTCATACAGGGTGCGGCAGCATAACTTCCTTTTTTCAAAACTCAATAAAAACTATTGTATGCATCGGAAAATATTTATTTATTTTTTATAATGTAGGTACATGTCTAAAGTTTTTATTTACATTGTTTTGAAGATCAAATCTGTTAGGTGACGTCCCCCATTCTCCATACATTGCGTAAACCGATTTCTGGCGTTTGTCATGACTCTTGTTAGCATAGCAGGTGTTATGTTGGCAATTTCTTCTTGGATGTTGGTCTTCAAATCTTGTAGGGTTCTTGGACGGTTCACATAAACACGGGATTTCAAAAAACCCCATAGAAAAAAATCACAAGGGGACAGATCGGGAGAGCGTGCCGGCCATTCCAAATCGCCTCTAATTGAGATAAGGCGCTCTGGAAAGTGTTCCCTTAAAACAGCCATCGATGCTCTTGAAGTGTGTGCTGTTGCACCGTCTTGTTGGAACCAAGTGTCCCCCAAATCCAACTCTTCTAGCCGTGGGAAAAAAAAATTCTGTAGCATGTTTACATACCGGTCCGAATTCACTGTCACTGTAACCTCATTTTCCTCAAAAAACCAGGGACCAATAATTCCAGCTGAGGAAATTGCACACCACACTGTGACTTTGGGTGAATGCAAAGGCCTTTGATGCAATTCTCGAGGGTTGGTGTCAGCCCAGTAGCGCATGTTTTGTTTGTTAACCGACCCACACAAATGAAAATGGGCTTCATCGCTAAAAAAAACAATAGCACCCTCGGGAACGACATCAAGAAGAAGCTCACACGCGTTCATCCGAGAATTGAAGTCACGTTCTGAAAGTTCCTGCACTATCGCCATCTTATAGGGATGAAAATGAAGATCATCACGAAGAATTCTTCTCACAGAACGATCGGATAGTCTAAGGGCAGATGCGTGTTTGCGCGCAGAACGCCGTGGTGATCGCAACATTGACGCTCTCACTGCTTCAATGTTCTCAGGTGATCTAACGGGCCGAGGGACTCCAGTTCTTCTTTTTGTTGCACTTGCAGTTTGTCTGAATGTAGTGACCCATGTAACAATTGATTTGCGGTCTGGCACGGGAGCCAACGGGGCTAAATTAAAGCGATTCCGAAATGCACGCTGTGTTGCAATAACCGAACATCCGCTTGAAAAGTAGGCCTCAACGGCAAAGGCACGCTCCTCACTATTCCAACGCATGATGGCGACTGAACCGTGTCGGGACAAAACTTTACAGTACCCCCTCTTGAACGAGACCACTAGCGCTCCGCTATGACATCAACTAACTGAATGGCGCGCATTTTAAAAAAGGAAGTTATGCTGCCGCACCCTGTAGTAGTAAAATGTTCGATGCATCATTTCAGAGTGATGAAAAACTTTGTAATAACTTTTATTTAAAAGGAATTCGTTTTTTGTCATGTTTTAACGTAACTTTCCAGTTCCGAAATGTTATTGATCTTTATTAGTTTGATCGTATACAGATAAAATCAACAAAATTACTAATTTAATTTTTGTCTTGTTAGTTTATTCATGCAAGGCTCTGTTAACGTAAATTCTTGTTGTTTTATAACTTTGCGAAATTTGTCTTAAAGATTTATTTAAACAATTATCTGCATCCAAAGCTAAATGCAAAATACCTGGACGTGACGACCTCAGTAACATTATCATTGTTATTTGTATTTTAAATTTTATTTCATATGTGCTTCCTTTACAAACGACCGCAAAATTTCTAATTTCCACGAATATCGTATTATCCAGACTTTATGTTGCATTCAAATTGTCGGCGTTCTATGCAATGCGCCTAGCCGATAGTTCGTGCATATTAAAGAATTTATTGTGGCCATGTTTATCTCATGTTTACTTTTACGTGTACTTTTATGTATTTACCTTTTTCGTTATATGTGTTTATGTTAAAACGATTTTCAAGTGGTGTGAACTAGGACCGCTGTATTCTGTTTATTGTACCAATTTAATAGTATGCTAATAGATGCTATTAATTTTTTTTTGGCTTTTATTGTGTTATAAGCAAACTTGTAGAGTATTTCAGGAATCAGCACCAGGTGACGTTGACCTTCAATACGAACATATTATTAGCTTACTACCTCATTGGGAAAGTAAGTATCTAAAGAGAGTACAGTACAATCAAGATTCCGTCACTTGTGTAGCGTTCGAACTTGTGGTCCAATCTTGATAAATATCTCGCCTACTGACCTAGATACGGAGACAAGCTGCAGAGTCTCTTTTTTGAAATTAGTTCACCAACTTTCTACTGCGGCTGGAGCCCTCTCGATTTCGAAACCCATTAAGATTCTCGTATCGATACTACCGTCTACCGCCGGCTGTAAGCCTTCCTGGTCCACGACCAGTTTTCGACTGTCAAAAGCCAGCATTACAGGTGGCATACCGATTTTATATATCGATGGGTCACTAATCCCAGTTTTGCACGTAACAATACTATGTTATAAAATGTTTCTAATTCTGTCAAGAAACGAATTATGATTATGACTATGTTATTATTTAAATAAATATGATTTATTATTGTTGCTCACAATAATTTATTTTTGAAGGATAATGTAAGTATTAAGAAAACACATGCATTATGCTTTCCATGGCCAACTGAGAACAGACATTCGCAAATCACTAATAAAACTATCAGATAAGTAGACACTAAGAAAACTTAATAAGTTTCTAAATATATTGTGATATGAAATAGAAGTAAAATGCAAAGTATAACCAACAGGGTGATATTTTGGTTATATAAAAAAACATGAAAAACGTGCATACTTATTACTAGAGTGCCGATTTATAGGAATAATGCTTTTTTTTAGATATTAATAGCAGTACAAAAAGACATTGAAATAAGTGCGAATCGCAATTAAAGGAATCATTTAACTAATTTTCATAATGCTTTTTTTGCTTTTCTTGGAACTTTTTTCTATTTTTAGAATAATGCTTATTTTGTGCATTTTTGTCAGTCTCAAGAAAAAAATCATAATATCCTTATACTTTTCTTTTCTACAGTATATTTATTTTCTGTTTATTCAAAATACTTTCTATAAATTTTTTCGCTAGCAGCAATTGTCTACATTATTTTTTTAAACATTTTGTTTTTACGGTAAATTTCCTGACAATATTTTTAAGGATTTCTTAAAGTATCATTATTTACCGTTATGTATTGAATACCATCTGGACGCTCACCGTTCCGGAGCCTGTCGGGGCCGTTACACATTGTCCCAGCAGTTTTTTGTCCCTAGGATAAGCTGTGAAAACAGTTAGTTCTTATAGGTTTTAAGATTTATTTGACAAATGCTTCAGTTTTACTGGGTTACTTAAAGTGTTTTTTTCCAGGTGTCATTTAACTCACCTTTTCAGAAACTTACCTCTCTAAGATGCAACAGTCTTCTTATGGAATTGACTTACTAGTAGAACTTGATCCTAAGCGTTTTATTATTAGAAGTGTTACAAAATGTGAGCTGTTGTAAAGAATGTAAATGTTGAGTCACCGAATCTAATTATTTATTACTTTAATCTAATAAGAGTGTTATTGTTCAAGACTTTTATTTTCCATACATTTCACAAAGTAAGTGTGAATTAAATAAAATCAATAATTTTCCTAAGAAAATGATAATACACGTAAACTGTAATTAAGAATTATGTGTTAAAAGCTGCACTACTGATTGTAAGTAAGTATTAATGTGCAAACTTTGCTGAAATAGTGCTTTCATCAACACGAATTTGTAAGTGCTTGAATCCAAGTCAAGTGCTTCTCAGTCCTCTCATTATAGAACACGTAGACCATGCCACCTTTAGTACCTAAAATACGTAATTATATTCTTCTTATATAAGTCTTCTGTTAACATAGGTAGGTATGCAGGCACTCACATTCACAACAGTTTGAGCATTAAAAGTAACTAAACCACCGGCCTTTATGGTAATTCCAGTTTGGGCATTTTGAATCATAAGTGTTAGTGGTACCTTTAGAGAAGGAACGCAGTGAGAATACCAGTTAGAACAATAGACAGCAGTTGAAACTTCCAAGGCCTAAAATATTTGTTATAAGGAAAAACTGGTTTCGTGTTAGACATGTGCTCTTCTAAGTTACTTTATAATGTACTAAGTGTGCATTTGATAATTGATAGATAACTGGTAGAATGTCATAAATGACACTACAGACACTAATTAAACATTGAATCATTACAGTTTTTACCTTGTCGGCAACATAATGTGCTGGGATACAGTAAAAAGACAATTGAAGAGTGAGCGCAAAAAAAATAATTCCATGTCTCATACTATTTTGATAGAAAGGGCTGAAAAACATAAAAATTATTTTTAACTGGAAATAAGAATAGATTGCATTATAACTATTTTATATTAATGCAAATACAATTTCTGAAAATCTTTTTCTGTTGTTTCGAAAAGTATCGTAGATAAAATTGTTGCAGCAATAACAACTGTATTTCTGTATTTAAAAAATTTCATGTTACCTTTCAAATGCTGCAAACAATTCTACACATATTAGTGGACCAATTGTAATATATTCAATCAGTAGTATTAAAGAAAATGCTGCTCGAAATTCTTTAACGAACCTGTAATTTAAAGCGACAGTTTTGTTTAACTATAGTAATGATTCTGTTAGTTACCGTAATAACATCTGATGTTGTCTAATACAGGATTTGATTTTGTTTAGATAATCTATTTCCAGCTCCTTAACGGTATTACCCTCAGCTGATAATTCTTTTAAATATTCGCACAAGATTTGGAACTGAATAGCTATTTCAGCACAGAATCCCAAGTATATAAAATCGAAACAAGATGTAAATAATCCCGTACAAGGTATGGCTACAACTTGCCCAACTACCATAAGCTGATATAACATCTCGTGTCCTTCCAATGTCCATATACCAGTTGGAGGTCCTTCTGCTAAAAGTGGACTTAGTATCATCAGACATGAAGCTATTAAGTAAAGCAAAAGAAACAGTCTTTGGAGGTGAAAAGTCACGAAATACGCAGAATTCAGTTTTGCTCTAGTTCGTTCATTGCAAAGTGAAGGACTCCAAAAAAGCTTCATCATTTCTCTAAGTCTTACGAAATCCGTAATACGGTATGTTGCAACGCACATTTTACCAGTTATCTGCAAACAAAATACTTGTAAATTTAAATAGAATTATCACAAAAATGTTCTAACTGTGTAGGTTCTATCCACGTACCTGCGAAAACGCAAATATTGGTTCAAGATTACGTACAATTTCAAATATATCCTTTTCAATTTTTATGAACTGTGCCATAGAGATTGTCATCAGGTAGCTTGTAACTAAGACACACATTGTTATTGGAAACCACCTTTTAAACACATTATCAGAGAACAGCCCAACTTTGCGCAGACTTAAGAATGGTATCTTCAACGTTATTGGTATTTCAGTACTTACTGCAGGAGGGTTTATGTTGTCCATCATATTGTAATTGATTGGCCTTACAATCTAAAATTTGCAATAAAGAATGCTAGATTTAGTTGTTTATTAGATGCATTAATAATAATAGATCTAGGATATCCTCAACAACCAATTCTTCAGCACTGACAGCAGAGATGCATAAAGTGTTCTTCGCCGATTTTTCTGAATCTTGATATATGAATAGCACGAAGCAAAACATTAGACATTTTTTCGTATCCCCTGAGCTGCCCATGGATTAGAAGCGCCCTTGCAAATCTGGCAAGTTCTGATTGAAATATCAATGGTTTCAAATAGCAGAGTTTTATACTTTTTATCTCTTATCACGTGATAAAAAGAGATTTTTCGTTTGCGTTCACTATCATTTTAGAAAATTAATTTTTTTCAAAATTAAATTTCAAATAAGCAAAATACGTGTAACTTCTAAAAGTACATAGTAAATAACCTCAGAACATCTGCAAGAAGATTGAAGGTGAACGTTGTAACGTAACCTTGCGTTAAAAGATAGTTAACATTTAACTAAGATTTTTTTTGGTCTTCGGCCGGCTAGTCACAGGGGGTGAACTTGAGCGTGGAATATAGATGAGGGGCTCTTCTATATGTAGAAAGGTTGAAAAAGTATGTCTTCTTTTGTAGTATTCCTCTGCAGTATTTCTTTGAAGTTTTCTTTTGAAGCTAAAGACGAATGACCTTCATCAGGACCAACTCGACATAACCGAAAAAACCAACTTACCCCCAATCTGCAGAGACTTCACACACTTCAATATAATTTCACCCTTTACAACAATTAATGACCCGACAGATTTAACGAGGAAAAACGGTCTTCCTCCCTACTGTGACGAGAAGCTACAACTAGCGGTCAGAGCGAGTCGCCGGCCAATCACATCATACCACAAAAGACTCGGAAGAATAAATATAAATTCTTATTGGAGAATGTAAAAAAAGAATTTCTGTTAAAATTTAATCAACGAAACCAGTCAGTAAATAAAAATAGAATTAATTAAGTTTCAAACATCTAGACGAACTGCTTAATTATAAAGAAACCGATAGGATTACCAGAGGGCTAGTACAAAAACTCCAAATAACTAACATCTATCCGCTATACCTGGTTACCTAATTAAATTTCATAAACTACAATTAATAAATCATAGTAGGATAACAAAAAGCCTCAGTCAATTGCGAAAGCCGCTAAAGGAATCTACATTGGAATAAGATAATCAGAAATGCAACGATATACAGCTGTAAAATTTTAAAATTGCTACAATGTAAAAATAAAATTAAATGTTGGAAACAATTATACCATGTCCCGCTTTCTATAATAAGGAATTTAAAGAGCTTTTCAACCTCAAGCTAATAAGAGATAACCAAACTATTCATGAGAGCTCACAACAATTATCAGAAGAAACCACTTCAACAAGAGAAAACTACCAAAATAGATCACACTGATAGGAAATGTTAAACTACAACGCATGTAACGATGCAAAAAAGTTAGCGAAAAACCTCTTTGTATTCTTTCTATAAGAAATAAGTCATTGACAGTCTTCTGAACCAACGTACTGTTATCAATTATTCTACAGGAAGGATGAAAATCGAGGTCAAATTTCCCGAATTGGCTCGTAGTACAACAGAAAACGCGTTACTATATTTTACAACTTGACATCAAAACTAATTTATTTTGATATTTAGCAAATGATTTCTAAATGCCATAATAAAT
>VTPC01004835.1:0-10094 GCA_011009095.1 Ignelater luminosus
ATCGTCTTGTAAAGCTGAACAATACTTACCGGAGGAACAATACAGCAAGATTTGTCCGTCTACCGGACGAGGAGTTGTATTATAATCGTGTTTTGTAAAAAAGATGTATTGGAGTAATAATCTATCTAATATGCACTGAAACTGGGTATAAAATGCTTTGTTCACTCTTATTTATAATATAAGCTACTGGTAGTTGTAAAATGAATTAGATTTACTTTAGTATTTGATGGTGTAGCTTATTAGTTAGATCTAACGGCCATAGAATAATATTATGTTGTTGCAACTTTTCTAGGTAAACCTAAATAAAAAGCTATTATTATTATTATTAGTAATATTATTATTATTAATGTTTAATAGTATGTATCCTAATGGGAAGCTTTCTCCAAAACTGAGTTCTCTTTGAATATAGATTTCTAGCCATGTTGAGATTGTTATAATCTTTGATAAAATAATATTCAAAATTTTCACTTTGTACGGGATTCCACGTTGCCGGACCTAGAAAACTTCTTTCTGGGGTTGGTTTACTGAAAGCCAGAGAATAAAAAGGATAATATAAATTATAACGGTTCAGTAATACTTACCCAGTTGTTGCAAAATTAGTCCAGAGCGTTGTTAGTAAATCTATCATTTTTTCATCCCTCCTGCTTGGTGTATATTTAGGGAAAGTTGTTTTCAAAGGGAATAAGTACAGCAACTCATCAGTGTGAGAAACACCTACAACAAACGTATCATTTCAATTTTAAGTTGGGGTTTTTACTGATTTTTATCTCTAGAACTTCATTACTGAATTAATTAGTGCTGTAAATGGGTACTATTGGTATAATTTTCTATTTCTCAATACATCTACATTAGAAACGTCATCAATAAAAAGTTCTGGAGATGCTGGGCATCGATTCCAGTACCTCTTGCATATTAAGCGAGCGCCCCTACAAAAATATTTTCTTCCGCATACTAATTTGTACATAACCTAATATTTGGTTTGCTTTCGTCGATTTAGCTGTATTTATTAAAAGCAGCATTCGGTATTAAATGGTTTATTTGGTTAAGGTCAACTAAATAAGTATCAAAGTGTTTGCTATATACGAGGGCTGTTTGACGGAAGTGTGACATTTCAATAAAAAACAGGTTTAGCCTAGATTTTTTTTATTATTTTTCAACATAGTTCCCTTCAAGTGCTACACACTTAGTCCAACGACTTTCCAATTTCTTTAAGCCGTCTGAGAAATGTTCTTTTGGCAACTAGTCAAAATAGGCCTCCGTTGCAGCAATAACCTCTGCATTTGATGTGAATTTTTTTCCTGCGAGAGATTTTTTCAAATTCGAAAATAAAAAAAAGTCGCTTGGGGCCAGATCCGGTGAGTATGGTGGATGGGGAAGCAATTCGTAGCGTAATTGTACCAATTTAGCGGTCGCAATTGCGGATGAATGAGATGGGGCGTTGTCGTGATGAAAGAGCACTTTCTTACGTGCCAAATGTGGGCGTTTCTCCTTTAAGATAACATCAAAACGGGTCAATAAATCAGCATAATATTGGCCAGTTATTGTTTTACCCCTTTCCAAATAGTCAATATGGATTATGCCTTTGGAATCCCAAAAAATAGTCGCCATAACCTTATTAGCCGAGTGACCAATTTTAGTCTTCTTTGGTGCACGTTCGTCTGGTGAAATCCACTGTTTCGACTGTTCCTTTGTCTCAGGGGTGTGGTGGTGGATCCAGGTTTCGTCAACAGTCACATATCGGCGAAAAAACTCAACTGGATTACGTTGTAACATGACCAAACATTGATTTGAAAGTTGAACACGAATTCTCATTTGGTCCACTGTGAGTAATCGCGGCACCCATCTTGCTGATACCTTTTTCATATGCAAATGTTCGTGTAAAATATTATGCACCCGTTCGATTGAGATGCCAACAGCATCAACTATCTCGCGCACTTTCAAACGTCGATCAGCCATTACCATATTATGGATTTTGTCAACGATTTCCTTAGTAGTGACCGTTTGTAAGGGCCCGGAGCGTTCACCATCATCAGTGCTCATACGGCCAGTTTTAAATGAATTAAACCACTTGGAAACCATTCCATGCGATGGAGCAGATTCACCGTAATATTTCCGTAATTTCTCCTCAGTTTCTTTCACTGTTTTTCCACGTAAAAAATAATGTTTAATTAAAACACAAAATTCACGTTTTTCCATATTTACAAAATAGCACAAACTTAATTGATTTCTATAACTGTCAAATGTATACTATTTCACAGATTGACATGAAATTTGGAGGTTAAGCCTCTAAAAGACTGACGTATATGCTAATGTTTTCGATTTACCGATATCAGCGCCATCTAGCGGAAAGTCACGCTTCCGTCAAACAGCCCTCGTAGTGTGTCGTATTGTTCTGTCTTTAAAACATGGTTAAAGCTAGTTTGTATTAAGACTTAAATAACAATCAATTAAGATCCTAGCTACATTCCCTTACCATAATTATGAAGTGGGTCGCCAAAGAGTTTACTATAACTGGTAGAACCACGATATCCAAACAAATATTGATATACCGGTTGATTAGAATATTTAAAATGTAATCTCACAGTAGCATCTAAACCCCATAGAAACAAGCCATCAGTATACATCTAAAACAAAGATGTTTAAGTCTTTAAGATTATATTATGACTATATTATCACATCGGTTAGCTGAGACTTCATAGAACTGTCTATTGCTTTGTTTCCAAAGTAAAATTCTTTGATTGATCTACTAACACGGCTTTCGTCTTTAGCAATACCAAATGTTAAAGTTACTATATCATCGAATTCATTATTTTGCCACTGTAGTAACTCTTCTTTGTTGAAAGCACCTTAGAAATTTAATGATGATTTAAGATTTAATTTAAAAGTGCTCAAAAGTACCGGCGGCTTTATATGCTCCTTCCTCGGTTACTATACCAGTCATGAAAGGCACACTTGAGACATTTCCTGAGCGGATAGTAATTAAAGGATCTTCTGTTAAAAACGCGCTATCACTTTCTGATTCAACAACTATTCTAAATGGAAGTGTCGTTTGATTATCAAAACTCTAAAAAAGCGATATCCCTAAAAAGGGGTTAATTTAGATGTATTATTTTACTTACAGAGAATCTAGTTTCTTGTTTTACAATTTGATATGCATGCACACTTTTTAAACAGTCAATTAAATCTTTGCTAAAAGTTGTGGAGCAATCTAAATATTCTCCAAGCTGATTTGCATGTTTTCTTGCATCTTCGCTTGTGGAGATAGCATAATGCGCGTAAGCAGAACCACTTTGGACTATGATCCTATTTATTAACTCTGAGAACAGTTTTTGTACAATACTTACATAACATTTTGATATTTATCTTTACAACATTGATTACTTTTTACCTTTAGATAAAGGAGAGATCATTTGGTAATGCGCACAAGCAGCTCCTGCAGAGTTTCCAAAAACAGTAATTTTGTTAGAATCTCCGCCAAAGTAAACAATGTTATCTTTAACCCAACGCAATGCTAGACTTTGATCTTTTAGACCGTTATTACCAGGAGCCCATTTATCAGCAGTACTTAAAAATCCAAGCGCACCTGAAAAACCATCATTAATTGTCAGTAAATTATATCAAGCATTGGCCTACCTAATCTGTAGTTGATGACCACTAAGACAATGCGTTTATCCATAAAATAATCAGGACCGACCCACTCATTTCCTCCACTTCCTAATACGAATGCACCACCATGTATATAAAACATAACTGGCAAAACATCTTTGCTTGATATATGCGAAGGAGGCAACTGAAACAAACTCAAGCTTTACTGAAATGGATTTTCAAATATTTTGCATTAATGTATTTACCTCGGGAGTGTATACATTGAGGAAAAGGCAATTTTCATTTCCAATAATTAAAGGACCTTCTGAATAAATATTGATTTGCGGACATACTGGATGATCTTTGGTCGCATCTAGAATTCCTATCCATGGCTTTGCAGGACGTGGTGCCTACAAACATAAATTATGTTTATTATGTCGTTCTCAAAACGTTTCTATAGGGTTTAATTTACCTGGAATCGTAATGATCGAATGGGTGGTTTTGCATATGGAATTCCTGTAAAACTAATGAAACTGTAACCTTTGCGACTTTTCAAATATTTTCCTTTTAACACGCCCTGCGATATTTGTACATAAGGTTGTCTTAAAATCAAATACGCTTGTATTAATATGGCAATTACGATAAACGCAACAGCTATAATTATTTTATTTTCCAGTTTTAAAAGGTTCTTGGATCAGTTAACAGTCAAATGTCATTCATTAAAACTCTTTGTTTAAGCTTCGTTTATAATAGTTGCATCACTGATACTTGATAAACTGTTAAGGAACACCTTCATTGTTTGCATTGCTCAAAATATGCAAATCTACAGAATTATTGTAAGATAATAAATATAATACTTCGACACCTAATAAGAGTTAGGTTATGTGTCATTTGTGATGTTTAACTTTTAGTAGAAAAATCGTCAAGTAAGCCACCGAAAAATAAAACAAAGACAAAGTGCAAAATTGTGTTTTCTTCTTAATACAAATTAATGCTAATCTGCTAATTATAGGAAAGTTAATATTGTTGAAGTTAGTTTTCCATACTTCAAGGTACTTATTTATTGTAGGTATCATCAAATTTCCGTCTTAATAAATTGATGAGTGTAATGTGATACCGTTTGCGTAACTAACTTTCACCCTTGAATATTTCACAGGATAAAATGCAGGTAATAGCAACTACGTGTAAATTTTCAGTTCCAAGTTTGCATGCATTTTACTGATTTACTGCTTATTCAACACAGTTGACATTACCATGATTGGAAGTAACAATTATTTGTGTAACAAAATTAAAAATTTTGGAGATGCTGGGCATCGATCCCAGTACCTCTCGCATGCTAAGCGAGCGCTCTACCATCTGAGCTACATCCCCTACAAAAAATATTGTCTTTTGCATTGAGGTCGATGTAATTATTGCTCTACTTTCACTGCTTGAGGTGACATTTTTAAAAACAATAAATTTGTAGACTAACAAATTTTTTTAAAGGTAGTTTTATAGGCAACTTGTAATACAATGATGTGTGATAAGGGTTGCATAATCTGCATACGCATTTAAATTTACTGATAAATTATGAAAAAACAATGATGCTTATAGTATGAAAAAAGTCTGGAATGACTTAATTTTGTAATGAAAAATGATGTCTCAGCGTCTACAATACCATGACGTGCTGAATGTTTTATTTATTAACTTACTTTTGATTTAAACAAAAAACCCAACAAAAGAAAATTGAGGAAATTTTGTCGTGCAATGCGATTGTCTGAAATGTTGGTACTACAACCTTTTTTTAGGTTTTTGAACTGTTTAACTCAAAATTGCATTTAGTGACAACAGTAGCCGCTACTAGAAAAGTTGTGTTAAACTATTTAAGAGATATTAATTCAGAATAACTTGGGCATTTAAAGTGAAAAATAACATTCAATTCTAGAACAGTTGCGACCTGTTGTCGGCTAGAAAAAGATGACAACATGCAAATAGGTATAGGTAGGCATTTATTACGTAAAGCATTTTTACAATAACCTTGAGATTATCTGTAGTCTCTTGTTTTTTATTAGAGTTTTCTCAACTGAAAACGATAAAAATAATCTTGAAGTCTTCTCTTATTATTTATATTGACTTAGTAGATAGCATACCTATGATATGGAGTTGAATGGGTAATGGTTATTTAAGATAAGTAACTGCAAATGATAATAAAAATTTTAATAACTCTGCAATTTAAGGTTTTGTTGTCGTTCATACTGCACTAATCATTTTTTATCACATAATGGTGCTTTCTTTGGAAAAATGGGCAGGAAAAATTGCTGTGGTTACAGGTGCAAGTGCTGGAATTGGAGCTGCAATTGCAGAAGAACTGGTAAAGACAGGGCTTAAGGTATAGTTAGTATTTTTTAGTATTTCCCGCTGATATTATTATGTACGTATGTAGCATAGAATATACTGCCAAGTATAATTTTGGCTAATAAATAATAGAAATGGCAAAGTCCAAAATACCAGCTGATCTTTAGTATACTTATGGTTGCTACCAAAATTTGGGCATATCGAATCAGGACCATTGTTCAAGAAAGATCTCGCGTACATAAAATTAATGCATACTTTGCTTACTGGATCACAAAAAGATTTAGTGAAGTACTTGGATTTTAGGTTGTAGGTTTAGCACGTCGCAAAGACAGAATAGAAGAACTGTCGAAAAGATTAGAGGGGAAAAAGGGAAAACTCTATGCATGCCAAGTTGATATGACCCAAGAAGAAGATATTCTCAAAGCTTTTCAATGGATAAAGGATACTCTAGGACCAGTACACATTCTTATTAACAATGCAGGAATTTTACGAACCACAAGTCTAATAGACGGAAACACTAAATTCTGGAAAGAAATCTTTGATACCAACGTTCTTGGTTTGTCCATTGCAACAAGAGAAGCTGTGAGAGATATGAGAGCAAATAATATTGCCGGGCATATTATTCACATAAACAGTGTTGCAGGTCATAGAGTTGTTAAAATTCCTCGATTGAATGTTTATCCGGCATCCAAGTATGCTGTAACTGCGCTAACGGAAACTTTAAGACAGGAACTAAATTCTATTGGAAGCAAAATAAAAATCACCGTAAGTTATTTTATTAACTATCAACAACCCCTAGCTCATTATTACAAAGTCGATTTCCTATATCAAAAGTGATGAGTATCTGGAATTACTGTTTTTTTAATTTTTTTCTCTACTTATTCCACTGAAGCGTTAAGATTTTAAAACAAAAAACCAACTAAAACAAGAAATTCGAATTACGTTCACCACTGTGTATTTCGACTGTGGAATGACACCCACAATCTCAATTCCTGTTTCGCAGTAAACAAAAATGTAAAATTTCTAGAGTATTAGTCCAGGGTTTGTAAAGACAGAGCTTCTACAAGCAAATCTTCAAGCAACCGGATCATCCGAGTCTACAGAACTGGAAGAATTCGCAAAAAACCTTCCAGGTTTGGAAGTAAACGATGTAGCAGAAGCTGTGTTGTATGTGCTGGCGACACCTCCACATGTGCAGGTATGAATGACATCAAACCATAACATTCTTACAAAATACATTTTGCTATATTTTTCTTTCAGGTCCATGAACTTATGATTAATGTCCGTTCAAAAAGTATCGCGAATTTTGAATTTCCGCGGGTTACGTATATTCGATTTTCGATTTTTTTGTGGCGTTATGTTGGTACTCATGTCCCTCACTTATGCCGACAAGTTCGGCCATTTTAAATGTTCAGTTAATTTTTGACAGCTGTTTTGCTTGGACGTGTTTTGGCTCGTCTTCGATTTTTGCCTATTCTAAAAAATGCATCAAAGAATCTGTATCAAATTTTGTGTGAAAAACAAAATTAAGTGCGCGGACGCATTCCGAATGTTGACTGTGGCATATGGTGAAGCTACCTTAGACCGAAGCAACGTTTATCGGTGGTACAAAATGTTCTCAGAGGGCCGAGAAGATGTGAACGACGAAGAGCGTGCTGGACGCATGAGCACGTCAACAACAGACGAAAAAATTAATGAAGTGAAGAAAATAGTATTGGCCAATCGTCGAATCACCGTTAGAGAAGTTGCTGAGGACCTAAACATATCGATTGGCTCGTGCCATTCGATTTTTACCAATGACTTGGGCATGAGACGAGTCGCCGCGAAATTCGTACCAAAATTGCTCAATTTCGACCAAAAACAGCATCGCATTAACATTGCTAAGGAGCTGTTGGACGTTATGACGTGAAACCAAAGCTCAATCATCCCAATGGAAGCTGCCGCATGAGCCAAGACCGAAAAAAGCGCGCCAAGTTCGGTCTAATGTGAAGGTTTTGCTTACAGTTCTTTTCGATTGCAGGGGCGTGGTGCATCATGAGTTTTTGCCACAGGGTAGAACGGTCAATAAGGAATATTATCTGCAAGTTATGCGCAATTTGTGCGAAGCAATTCGCCAGAAACGCCCGGATTTGTGGAAGAACAAAAATTGGCTTTTGCACCATGATAACGCCCCTGCTCACACATCGTTGCTTGTGCGCGAAGTTTTGGCCAAAAACAACACACTAATGATGCCGCAGCCACCGTATTCCCCAGACCTAGCCCCCTGTGACTTTTTCTTGTTCCCGAAACTGAAGAGGCCCATGAAAGGACGAGCTACGCTACGATTAAGGAGATAAAGACGGCATCGAAGGAGGAGCTGAACAAGATCACAAAAAATGATTTTTTGAAGTGCTTAGAGGATTGGAAAAAACGTTGGCACAAGTGTATAATATCTGATGGGGATTACTTTGAAGGGGCAAAATAGATATTCATGAATAAATAAATAATTTTTGAAAAAACACAAAATTCGCGATACTTTTTGAACAGACCTCGTATGTAGGTATAACAATAAATAAGCTGTTACACTTTATTATAATTTAGTTTGTTCTTGAGAAATACAGTTTGAATTAACTATTTTATTTAATGGTGATGGCAAGGAGTGAAAACAATTATTGTGCAGTGGTCATTGTGCCACACGATTCTTTCGTCCTTGTTGTAAACTCGTCAACGGACAACAAAAACAACAATCAGTGCTTGTATATGTTCTGGGTTTTGTACAACTCATAATATAAATTACTTTGATAATCATTCTTTTTAATAATAATGCTTAGTAGTTTATGTTAGTATAATTATAAATTGTATTTGTGACAAGTGATAACGATAAAAAATGCGATAACACCATTCAGTGTAAGTTCAATAACTGGGGGTGTAGCTCAGATGGTAGAGCGCTCGCTTAGCATGCGAGAGGTACCGGGATCGATGCCCGGCACCTCCAAATTTTTGACAACTTAATATAGCAGTACAAAACGAAAAATAACAAATTTTAGTTCAAGTATTCAGGAGGACTATCTGCTTGTCACTCATATTAAAAGAAAGTACATAATTTCTCTTTTTTAAAATTCGCATTATTCTGTATCTGACCTTTGAAAACTATTTTAGTGCGTGGGTAATTATAAGTTTTGAAGGGTACATATTCCAGTTAGTAAATAAAAACCAGAGATAAGGGAATTACGATTTATTTTACTCTGAATCGTGGTTTAT
The DNA here is from genome assembly GCA_011009095.1 of Ignelater luminosus. NCBI lineage: Eukaryota > Metazoa > Arthropoda > Insecta > Coleoptera > Elateridae > Ignelater > Ignelater luminosus. The sequence continues at coordinate 9,160 of VTPC01004835.1, forward strand.
CTTATTTTTTGTTGAAATAGTACTTAAGTTGTCAATTATAAACATAATACTACATTGTCGAGGAGTTGAGGGTGAACAATAGCGTAATTTCTCCATCGTACAATATAACTGAAGTCCTCATTTCAGTTTGTTACATAGCAGTATTTAAAATCTAGTTTTGGGCGTACATGAGAAATCGTTTTAGAAAATTTGTATCTAAAGAGTCGTGCACTTTCAATTGCCAGGCAGTGTACATGCATGCAAGACCTTGTATATTATCAAAATGTCATTAATGGTTTTTGTTAATTAATTAATTAAGCTATTTGCTATCTATGAACAATAAAGAGTTTTTCTCTATTACTTAGTTACTCTTGTATTTAGTTTCCTGTACTTAAACCTAGCATATAAGAATTTACATTGTCAATATCGTGTGTTATCAAAATACAGATATTATTAATAAAATACTTAGACAGTTCTTATCATTGCCATTTGCACTGTTTCGTACAGCACAACTCTAATCTAACCGCTTTTCAAATGTTCGTTATAAAGTAAGCAATAAATGAAATGCAAGAACAAGAAATGAAAAAAATAAATTTACAAAATTATGTAATGTACAAACTCCACAAAAAAGCGACCAAATTGTGTATGTGACAAATCACAATGACAATATAAATGGTGAAATGAGGAAAAGTAGGTCACAGTTTGAACTGGTTTTTCTGTGCCGTAACATATGGGGGTGTAGCTCAGATGGTAGAGCGCTCGCTTAGCATGCGAGAGGTACCGGGATCGATGCCCGGCACCTCCAAAGTTTTTAAAATGTGTAATTCAGATGCTCATTATTGCCAAAAGTTATTGGATACATGGATTCCAATTTTACAAAATAAGAAAAGAACTCTAAAAATCTTTACGTATGGTTGCCAAATCTAATAAAAAAGATTTTTGTGTTCTAAAAACTG
>VTPC01004837.1:0-18591 GCA_011009095.1 Ignelater luminosus
AAGTGTTAAAAGGGTAAGACCAGCTCCGTCAGGATAACGAAAAAAAACATTTTGGGTTTGTGGTGTTTCGGGAAAGTAAAAGCAAGGAGGTGAGGCAAGCATGGATGTTTCTCAATTTTTATTCTTAAATTTGGTCATGATGGGGAGATTGGCGAGAATTTTTCAGATAAATTATGTTTGGAAGCCAGCACTTGGTGTCCTTTGTGCACGTGTTAAATTTTGTCCCGCCAATCTCTACAGCTCATGTGAAAATTTATTATTTATTATTTCTATTATTACTTTAGGGCATGATATTCACTAAAAATAATTTGTTTTGTGTTTTTTTGTACAAATTGTGAGATAAAATTGCTGGAATGTTTGGTATGTATTCAACTTGAAACCATGGACAAAGTTTTAAACAAGATCAAAATTTATTTATGAAACATTAATATACAACCTTACGGTTCATCGCGTTTAATTTCCACAATGGTAGACTTCATTTTTAAGGTGTTTCCATCAAATAAACGAAATTAAAATAAAATCTATGTATATGGCAATTTTACAAGCAATCTGGTGCGTGAGCGACTGACTCTATAATTGTTCGCCGGGAGCCGGAAATAATCATTTCTGTAATATAGGATTTAACACTCAGCTTTATTATTTATTTTTGAATTTAACACCGTTCTCATGAAATGTATTTATTCAAACTAACCGCTTATTATGTGTTTTGTTTTATTTATGATTATTCTTTGCTAATTATTATGGATTATGTTGATACTAAATATATTATGATTTTTTTTTTGATTTGACATTTATTTATTTTATTGAATATCGCTGTGTCTTGTTGGTTTCAAGTTGGGAACGTTTATTTATATATTTGTGCATTAAAACTTGTATTGTTTGTTTTAAAAGAATCTTCGGAGGTTTCTTGCTGGTTCTTACTCCGAACTGATACTTGAACCAGTGTCTAAAAAGTTTATTCGGCCTTCACAACAAAATTTCGCATTTAATATACAACGTTCTATTTTAATCATAATTTATTTGATTTCCTGTCTTCCCCACTATCGTTAGTAACCAGTGTATCTAAGTTTAGGGAAGTTTAGAAACACAACGTAGGGTAGGTAAATTTGTTTGACGATCACGATTGGCCACATTGATTCTGGGGTTTGCTTTCTGTTAGATTTGGGAGGGAAATTTAAATATTTGTCAGAACCTGGGGCTTGGGATACCAAAATATTGGCATACTGTTAAACAAGTAAATACAAAAGAAAAAGTTACAGCAATCCGGTTACACAATTGGAACATAACACGATAAACAAGATCGAGCGAAACTTATCTATATTTACGGGTAACAATCCTTCACGATACATTCAGTACTGGACCAAGGAAACCAAAGGGCATACATAAAATGAAATATCCGAAAATATTTGAGATAAGGTTTGTTGATCTATTATGAGAGAACATAAATAATAACGAGAATAAACGGGGCAATAATTAATGCGGCGTTTAGTTTTAAAATTACCGCCTGCAGGTGTTGTTGCATAGAGCCAAAGCTCTTGATCGTTAAAAAAAGATAGATAAATAAGATGTTGAGCCAAATACTCTAATTAAAGTTATTGTTAAACAAAACAATTCAAGTAAAGTTATAGAATAACAAAGCGTTACGTTAATAATCTTTAACATGAGCAAACAACAAGGAGAAATGTTAATTACCTACATAAAAAACTTGTTCATAAAAAAAATAAACAATTAAAAGTTATCGAAATTCAGAACAAGACAGTTATGTTATAATTCGATATGTAATCTAATTTACTATGCGTGACTAAATTTAACAGACCCGTCACCACTGTGAATGGTTCAACAGGTTCTTCGCTAATAGCAATTGATGTTTGCAGGTTTTTCACCAGTTCGAGGCGATCGGTGGTAAGAAGATAAAGTTGTAGATAAAGTTCGCAAATAACTGCGACCTATCAGGAACTATCCGTTTATAGGCAGGATCAGCTGTTCGCATTCGGTGTACTTAACTTGCGCCACTTTTGACAATTTACATTACAGCGGTAACACATAAAGTTAGACAATTTATATTATAACGATAACACATAAATATGTACAGGTGTGGGCGTCTTTCTCACACGGTCGGTAATGAGATATTTTAATTAAGTTCTAAAATATCTGAGTAGAGTAGGGCAGAACGAATCTCGTAATAAAAATTCGAAGAGCAAAGATAATAAACTGAACGATTCACTGATCGGCGAAGTATTGGAGGTACGAGAATACGAGATTTGGTACATCCCGACCTTCCGGGAATTATCATTGATTAGTGGATAGAAGACAGAGTTCAATCGCGCACTTTTCACTCAGGTGATGCACCTAATCAGAAGTACCGACTTCACGGTAACACGCGAAAAATCTTAAGTTCCAAAGTATCCCCTAGAGTTAACACAGTGGGAGGGTGTTGTCTTGACGGTAGCTGACAGAAGACTCTGAAATTATCATCCCTCAAGAGAGTTGAACTAACAGGTAATTGGTTATTGAAAGAATCGTATGTTTTGACAATCCAATCAACAATTGCAAACAGGGTGGGACATAACAAGAATTTGCATCTTGCATCTGACGTTTGCATAAATCTTTCTTATGCTTGTCAAGCTGACAGAATTTATAGCTTTGGGGGTGTTAAAGTTATCAGATAGAGGTTCGAATTTCTACGAAATAGCATAAATGCAACCAGAAAAATAAGTATTTAGAGGTAGAATTTGACTCTAATTTAACATTTAAGAAAATAATTCACAAAAGGGTGGCGGAGAATTTTAACGTTCTCACGAAATGAATTTTAGTGTCAGAGCATTGGACTAAAGATTTTTATTTTAGAGAAAGACGTTAAATTTAATTCTAAAAGAAAATAATATATTTACAAGGACGAAAAGATTTTAAACGAGAGAGCGAGATATTGTTATTTATAAAAATAAATAATTTAGTTCGGAAAGTTCGTTAATTTGCGAATTTTCCTATTACACTATTGTGCAATTTTCGTGATTGATACCGTCATTATGAACAAAGGTGCAGGGACGATTTTAATGCTTATAGAAGACGTGAGCAAACTCTGATCTTGTTATATTCCATGTTTTTAGTCGGCTAAAACACCCTGTATAAATAATTAAATGTTTTTTATTGTTTTGACAAATAGGTATAAAATTTCCTTGAAAAAACAAGTTACACACAAATAAATAAAGTATAACCTTATGGTATAGTTATGTAATTATCATCTACTTTTCTGTTTTTTAAATTTTTATACAATGAATCGTTTAACCTTCTACTGATTTAAGTAAAGGCAGCTATATAACTTCATTCTTCCGTACTTTTATTAAATGTGAAGCCATGTACCATTTATCACGCTTAACCAATTTTCGGTCGCGATCCATTAACTTGTCAGGCTAGGAAGAGTTTTTATATTTTGTGCACTTTTTTTTCTCATATTTCATAAAAAATATACAGCATTCAAGTCGATAAAAATGTTATATACGCCACTAAATTTTCATATTGATTTTTATAGTTGTCTCATTTCTCGTTGATACGATTTCTATCTAGAGTAAGACACAAATTAAGCGAGAACGCTTTCATGCAAATATCCGCATTTCATAACCGTATTCAGAAGCTTTACGTTACATCAGTAGTAAAATTCACATTTCACAATTTTTAAAATAGCGCAACGCAACAGGTCAGGAACTATAAAGCATCTGCATCCAAACGAGCTTATCGGCAATATCTTTTAGGAAATACTGGTATTGGATATTGAATGTCGCATGTTAAAAAGCATTGTTTGTCATAATGTTTTATGGTGATTTTTCTAACCGCAAACTCACTTGTAACTAAGCGTAGTTTTACACGACAGTAAATTTTAACATAAATTTTTGTATAAATTTCTCCACCGTTGCAAACGCATTTTTCATACAAAATTTTTGACAAAATTTACGTGTTAAATTTTCTGTAAAATTTTATAAAACCTGTTCTAAAAAATGAAAAAATTCTCTCTCAAATATGCCCAATATATGCGCAGTATACCAGAACCGCCAGTATCACGTGAACGTAAACAAACGACGTAAACTATTTTATGGTATTTTATGTTGAGATCGCGTCGAAATAGCAGTTTGCTCCGAAATTTGTTTATCGGTATTCATCACGTGTACATAATTATTATTTGTATTATATTATTTGTTTTGTATTAGCCTTAATTTAGTAATTATTATTAGATCGCGTAGTTTAGTGTACATTTAGGTTAAGAATTAGGTTATATTGTTCAACATTAAATCAGCGTGGTAAGTTGAAATAACTAATTCGCACATGATTGGTAATTAGTTAGTCTATTTACACTTGTAAACTAACACTATTGCGGTAAGTAGTACGTAACCCATGATTAAATGTATAATTGGTTTACCATCATTGAATTTGCAATGATGTCCTGGTCACACGAACAAATGCAGGTTTTGATAGACAGCAACAGCAATGGCCGTGTGTATATGCTGTCCGGAACCCGCTGTATAAAAATAAGCATGCTCGAATACGGGCATTTCAGGCCATCGAGAGTGCTATGAAAACAGTAAGGCCACATACGTCCATAGCTGAAATTAAGTCAAAATTTCAAAGCCTCAAGACTAATTTCCTAACCGAATATAAAAAGGTGGAATCTTCGAAAACAACTGGAACTGGTGAAGATGATGTAAGCTGTTAAATAAGTGCTAGTCACTGGCAAACAATAATTGTATTATGATTTTTGCAGGTTTATATACCAACACTATGGTATTTCGATAAATTGCAGTTTCTGTTGGATCATTCAGTTCCAAGGCGCACCGAAGATTCCATCGATGCCGTAATCTTCCAAGCTACGGACGAGATGGAAGAAAATAGACCCATGGAAACCTCCCAGGTGTATGATGAGGTAAATGACGTTATATATGACTTCACCAGCTCAGTGAATGAAGGCGAAGTACAAGTTGATGTCACAAACAAGGCACCCATAATAACCCCGGGGACCAGCAAATCAAGTACTCCAGCAAGCAGCCAGTCTGGTACACCAGGTAGTAGCAGGTCTGGCACACCAGGGATCAGCAGGTTCAACACTTCAAGGAGCCAATCAGCTCGAAAAAAAAAGTAAAGTAGCAGAAACCCAGGTGTTCGAAGAAGCTACCACAGTCCTGGAGAGCCTGGTGAAAAGCTTGGAAACACCCTCACAGACAACAGCAATGAAGTCGAGCGAGGATGTGTTTGGGGAACTAGTTGCCACTAAGCTGAAGGTTATTGAAAATGCGAAAATAAAAAATAAACTCGAAGCTCAGATCTTAGATATGACCTATAAAGCTATTTTACAATATACAGAAGTGTAAAATAAAAATTCTGTTGTATATATGTGTTTTTTATTAATGCACAAAAAATAATAATTATAATGTTACATTATAAATTACATTCAGCTACTGCTTTGTCTTGCCATTCTACTGCACAATGTGTATTAAAATACAACCTAAACTGATCCCTAATTGTTCTGGCATCTTGGGATGAATGATTTTCTCCTTGTTTGCCGATATGTGTCAAATTATGATCTTCTTCAGGTAAGATGTCCGTATATTTGTTCCCGTTACATGTCGCTAAGTAATTATGTAATGCAACGCAAGCTAATGTTATAATTTCCACTTTCTCGACTGGAAGATTAATTGGTGCTAAAAAAATTCTGAAGCGATTTGCTAAAATCCCAAAGCTCGTCTCAATCATTCGACGTGCCCTACTCAAACGGTAATTAAAAATCTTACTACTGTCAGACATACTTCTTTGTGGATAGGATTTTAAAAGATGTTTTCCCAGTGGAAAAGCATCATCACCAATAATTACATAGGGCACCACACTGTTTTGTCCAGGCAATGGTTGTGGCTTTGGGAGATTTAATGGATTGTGAACAGCTTGCATTGCTCGGCATAGAGAAGATTGTTGAAAGATCCCTGCATCACTCACTCGTTCATTTGCACCTACATTGATGTAGGTAAATTTATATCGGGCATCGCACATTGCTAACAGCACTATAGTATTATACCCTTTATAATTAAAATAATATGAGCCCTCTGATATTGGTGCCCTAAAACTGATGTGTTTTCCATCAAGAGCCCCCAAGCAATGGGGAAATTGCCACAATGTCTCAAACTCATCAGCTATTATCTTCCATTCTTCTTCAGTAGTGGGTGTTCGTAAGAATTGAGTCTTTAAGCTGCTATATATCGCATCACAGACTTCTGGAACAAAGCGGGAGATTGTACTCTCGTGAATTCTTGTGGAATACATGAGTGATCTGAACGATTTTCCTGCAGCTAAGAACCTGAGTGTAACTTCTAGTCTAAAATAAAGCAAAGGGCAAATCTTATATAATAGATACATCATCTCAATATGTTAAATTGATATTACTCACCTATTCTGGGCAGAAATCGAATCTCGCATAAAAGTTTCTTGTTTAGCAATGTCTTTGGTAACTAAAGACAATATATACAGAAATTGACTATTTGTTAATCTTAGAAAATTTCTGTAAGACATAGGATCTTCTTCTAATAATTCTTTGGAAAGCATATGTAATACATTATTGTTTGGTCTGCGTTGCAGCCAATTCTTTGTCCAAACTTTGCGCTTACGACATCCATCAATTCTTCTTTTAACAATAACTCCCAACAAAGCCACATTTACAGCTATAGCAGCCATTATTATATTGGATCTTGTCGGCACTCTTTATAAAAAGAAGTACACCAAAGCAAATACTACGTGTGATAGAAGTAAAAACTACAAAACACAAATAACCTTATAAAATCGACGTTTTCGTAACCTCTAAACATAAACAAACAATGATTTCTTTCGTGTTTATTTTGTCATCCACAGATGTCACTAGCAAATGTGATTAAACACGTATGCGCTATTGAGAAATTTTACATAAAATTTATTACAAGTTGCAAACAGCATACACGACTTAAAAAAATTTTTATTTAATTTTTTATTTCAAAATTTCTTGGCAAATTTTATGCAGAAATTTATGTTAAAATTTACTGTCGTGTAAAACTACGCTAAGTTTTAAAATTGTAAGCTGGAAATATATTTGAACACGCCTTTTAAGCAAGCATAACTTTCTCTTAAATAAACCCCGAGATCGTAAAGGTAAGTTTTATTACGGAAAAAACTCGACCTTTTGTTCTTGCCGAAAGTCAAATTGGTGCTTATTGATAGAATTTCAAGTTCCGTGAAGTATTTGTTTAGAATATTTTACAGTAACTAACAAACTTTTTCGTCAAAGTTACAAAACGTCTTGTTCAGTAATTGATTGTATTAACGATTGCCTTTCTCGTCAGCCGAAAACTAGGTTATCAGAGTTATTCTTTTCAAAACAACGTTAAGTTTGAAGTTACACTTACGTAAATACAACTTTCATTGATACAGTATTCAAAAACCTTTGTTGAGTTTTACCTACTTTTATGAATCTTGCAATATACCCTTCCGAAATCACATGGATCAAATTAGAAATTATTTACAGGGTGGGCCTGTTTATGAGATTTTAACTTATATTGAGTATTGAGAAACTTGGAAACAATTGAAAGTCAAAGAATAACTTAACCAATGGTACATATTTGATTTGTTTAGCTATCTAATTCAATTTAATCTCTTTCTTGGAATATGCCTTGCCTAAAAAACTACTCGTTTTTTTCTTCCTTTTTTGGCCATAATTCAAAAGCCAAAGGAATTAACGTAACTCTCTTTTTAGATTATGAATCAGAATAAAATTTAGCTCTATTTCGTATACAAATCGAGATTTCAATGCTGAAGCTACATTTGTAATCGCTCGGTATATTTATTTCATACTTTAATATAATAGAACTTTCTCACTGTAGGAATTGCGGTTACATGGACACCAACTATAACTTTTAATGATTTTCTTGAGTTGGGAATTCAAACGTGTGCGGACGAAATAATTAAAATTGGCGAGACTGCCGCTAAGGAATACACGATTGAACAAACTTTGGATAAAATGGAAGCTGAATGGGAAAATAATCTTATGGAATTAACTTTATATAAGAGTACCGGTAAATTGCTTTGAAAATATCTAGTAATAACGAAAAATAAAAATGACATATTTATTAAAAATTGTAGGAACCTACATAATGAAAGTGGCCGACGAAATACAACAAATGCTTGACGATCATCTAGTATTGACGCAACAAATTTCTTTCAGTCCATTTAAAGGAGCATTTTCAGAACGAATCGATGAGTGGGAAGAAAAACTGAGAGTTACCTCTGAAGTTATAGAAGAATGGATGGATGTTCAAAAGTATAATAAATTCTTATGTTGTTTTTCTTTACTAAACGTGACTTTCTTCCAGGCAGTGGATGTATCTCGAACCAATATTTACTAGCGAAGATATCAATCGTCAACTACCAGCTGAAAGCAAAAAATATAATACGATGGAGAGAACTTGGAGAAGAATTATGAGAAACGCTTTTGATTGTCCTATGGTAGGACGCTTGTTAAAATCGTCATATATCTTTGTTAAATTTAGATTTTTAGATATTAATAACCTGTCCGGACAGAAAACTTTTGGAGAGCTTGAGGGACTGTAATCATTTGTTAGAGGTCGTGGAGAAAGGCCTTACAGATTATCTCGAGACGAAAAGGTCAGTGTTTCCTCGGCTATTTTTTCTCAGCGACGACGAACTGTTGGAAATTTTATCTCAAGCACGAAACCCGCTTGCTGTGCAACCCCATTTGAGAAAATGTTTCGAGAATATTGCCAGAGTGAGTACAATTTTTATTTATTAGAGTCAAGACGCTGAATAAAAACCAAAAGAGAAACATAATAAATGTTTCCATTGGCTGTTGTTATTCTTTTTCAACTCGTTGAACTCGAACTTTTTTTTATTTGAAACAACAAGATGAAAAAGTTACATGCAGACTCTGTATCTAAATAAGTAAAAATACACCGATAAATGCAAATAGTATGTACGAATGTGGGATTCTAGTTTCAAACGTCGATTCTCTTTTTTCTACGACATAAAATATCATCATCTTTCTAGTACAATTTGCGACATCAAAATAAAATTTTCTAAAGGTTTGTTACTATGCCACGGAGAAAATAAATAATATTGAGGTTTTTGAAAATTTCTCGTCTTATACCTCGGTACTTAAAGATAGACTATTTTAAAATGAATTTTTATCTCTTTAAATACCTAAGTAGCTGAAAATTTGTAGTTCTTTAGCTGAATTTAACAAAGTGATATTTTTGGTTTTATTACATTTTTTAAATAAAATTTAAACAAAACACATTACTGCTATAGAATTTCCTTTATAATTAGCCACAGTATACACTATACTGCGATTTCCTTAATTTTACTTGGTGACTTTTTAAAACAAGAGTATTATTATTACCTAATCATTAAAAAAGAATTCAATTGTACCAAAATCAAGTAAGTGTTTATTACAAAAAATTCTTCTTATGGTCTATCTTCATAGTGAAACAAACAACAATATATTCCATAGGTATTTTTATTTTAAATTCTCGCACTCTCGCGTTTAAGGATTTTAAGAATTTTGTTTTTAGCAAATTTCTATAAAACTTGCCGCGGAGAAACAGAAACAACAATAAATTAATTGAATACGTATATCAAGCGACAAAAAAGATGCATGCAGAGATTTGAAAGATGATTTTCACTGTATTCTTCTTTATCCGTAACAATCCATATCAATACAATGAACATTGGTGAAAGAAGAGATTAAAACATTAATCATTGTAATGCCCAGAAATGGGTATTGTAGTATACAGGGTGTCCCAAATTGAGTAGGATAGTATGGGTAATTTTCGTATTATTATAGTTAGAGCTTTAGTTAAATGGGCAATGTTGTGCAATTTTGTATGCTGATTCAGATTTAGGTTAGAAAAGTTTAATATTTATAACTGATTAGCAAGCAACTTTCGCATTAAAACTTTTTACATAGCTTTTTAAATTACAGAGATATTTGGCTTTTAGAAAACCGCGATTTTCAATTTTCTTGGAATAATTGCTAATCGGTTATGAATTTTAAACTTTTCTAGCCTAAATCTAAATCAACATACAAAATTGCACATTGTCCATTTAACCAAAGTTCTAACTCAGGGATCCCCAACTCTATGCCCGTGGGCACCATGGCGCCCGGAGACCGTTTCACTTAAAAATTTAAGTTTTCAATTAAATGTTATGTAAAAAGTTTTTCAGATTTTTTAATATTCATTAATGAATTAGGATTAGAGAAATATGCGCGTATTTGTTTCTAACAAACGTGAGATTATGCCATCAGCAATAGAAGATTTACAGTTGTCGGATAACACTGTCACAAGAAGAATACATGCCATTTCAATAAACATGCAAATTCAGTTAAAAAGTGACTCGGAAATACGTGACTGGTTCTCACTACAATTTGACGAGTCTACAGATATATCAGACACAGCACAGTTAGCAGTTATGAAGAGAATGATATTTAGTAACTTTACTGTAAAAGAATATCTACTGAAAATATTACCGATGAAAGGATAAACAACAGGTAAGTAAATCTATAACATATTTAGAACATATGCAGAGTCGATAGATATGCCTCTGCACAAGCTGTCGATGATAACCACTGGTGGGGCACCAGCAATGGTTGGTAATACCAACTCCAAACTTTATGTCGTATCACTGTATTATTCACCAGGAAGCTTTGTGTGGTAGAATACTACCCTTTGGACATGTCATGAAAGTAGTTACCAAAATAGTAAACTTTATTCGAGCAGCCTCTTTGCAACACTCCCATTTCAAGGCCCTACTAGAAAATCCTGAAGATCCTAATCTCATTCTGCATACTGAAGTGCTCAGTAAAGGCAAAGTTTTCGCAAGATTTGTGAATTTAAATGAAGAAATAAAAAATTATCTTAATACTAAAAATCAAAATTTTGTTAAACTAACAGACTTTTGCTGGCTGGTGGATTTGGGTTTTATCACAGACATAATGTAAAGATTGAATTATTTAAACTTGGAGCTGGAGGGAAAAGACAAACATATAGCTATAACAATTGGATCTGTAAACTCGTTTTAAGCTAAACTGGTTTTGTGGATATCACATCTGCAGATGAAGTCACTTGCGTATTTCCCAAATATGAAACAATGAGAGGCGATGCCGAAATTGACTTATCATCATTTGTTATCAACCTTCAATTACTTCAAGATAAGTTTGAAAAGCGTTTTCAACGGTCTTTTATTAATCCTTTTACTTGCCAAGTAAATGTTTTGTTCAAATAAGGACAGAAGAAGTGGAGCTAGAAATTTTGAGTCTTCAGAACCACATTGTCCTAAAATCCAAAGTATAAGATGAGAACTTCTTGAATATAGTTGACAGAAACAAATTTTCAGTTTTGAAAAGCGTCATACAAGATAAAATCGTTGTTTGGTTCCACATACTTGTGTGAATCATTGTTTTCAATAATGAATATTATAAAATCAAAGTACAGATCTCGACTTACAGATGAACATCTTGATGATTGCTTACGAAGAGGAATATCATCATCCTCTCCTAATTATGAAGCAATGGCCAATGAAATGCAGTGCCAAAGATCACATTGACTTTGAGATTTATATTTTTTATAAGGAATTTTTATACCATGTACACTTTTGGCAAATAAGCAGTGAAATAAGAAGACAATGTGAAACAGACGACATTGTAAGATGTAAGAAAGCAAAGAAGAGGGTGGAACCAACATGTGACAAGAATGGCAGATGGTCGTCAGAAACAATAAACCACAAGGTGAAAGACCCATCGGACGACCACCAAAAAGATGACAGGACAGCTGGCAATCAGCATCACAAGAATCCCCTCGAGGCAACCGAAACAGGCAATATGCCTTTGTAAAAGGAAGAAGTAAACTTTTGCATGTATTATTAAATGATTATTTATTTACATAAGAATGTAAACAATAATTTTTATATGTTAAAATTATACTTTTGGAATAAAATATATTTTTTTGTATATTCTGTGTATTACTGACAATGTCTAACTATAAATTTACTTTGAAACAATAACTGGTGCCCGCTGATCGACCGATATTCTAAAATGTGCTCTTAGATACAAAAAGGTTGGGACCCCTGCTCTAACTATAACAATAAGAAAGTTACCCACACTACCCTACTCAGTTTTAAACACCCTGTAGACTCCTGGTCAATTCAAGTGCAACTGATTATATTCAAATATTTTTTGTTTGGTTTGAGATAAATATTATAAGATAAATAAGGCATTTGTTAATTGATTTTGAATAACATTATTTATTGCACTTTTTTGTAACAATTGACAGAACTCATTTGCTTACAACTATTAACTGTACTGGTCTTGAAAGATGCCAAACTACAACTGGAAAGATTTGAATGCATTTCGTTTTAACAGTTTTTTACGCTATCAAATTATCGTAAAAAAGGATGTATCTTTGCAAAAACTAAAAATTGCAAGTTGTAATTGTTACTCAACAGGATCAGCTATGGGTCTATGTTTTTTATAAGTCATGAAGAAGATTTGTTTACATTGCCCGTCCTATGATTACTTAGTAAAATTACACACACAAATAGAACAAAATGGCATTCAAAATCTGTCGAAGCTTTGTTGCGCTTGAGTTGGCCAGGAGTGCATCTTCTTAGCGATACACGTCAAATCTCAACGACAGAAATAGTAGAATTCGTCAATCAAAGTTCAAAATGACATGTCAATCGATCTAACAACACCATTTCAAAGGACTTTGCAGAACAAAATATCAGACAAGGAGTTATAGCAATATTTTCAGTTTTGGGTAATACCTGGTAGTGTTCGGACGTTCTTGACTCGACCTGCAAAAGACCTAGTAGGCCCAAAAATCTAAAAAAAACTTTTTAATTAAGGTCCGAGTTTTGGGTTGCGCGAAGGCCAACCAAGAAGTCTTTTTTCCACAGTAGCTGTCTCACGCAACTGTTTCATACCGAACTTCATTTATATTCTACAGTACGTATGAAGGTGTCATCCTGAGATAGGTCATTTGTCGTCAACTCCACCACAATGCCAACTAGTCGCCAACTTCAACTCCGAGGGCTTACTTCTTCGTGACATCATGCATCACAGTGCAATACGCAATTGTAATATTATTTGTGATACACCAAGGCCTTTAATTCAATTTCTTTCATGAGGCCGATACCGTCACCATAACGATATCAATATCTACTTCCACTACCTAAACGCCAATATTTATGCTACCTCTCCCAGTTCTACTTTTAACCATTCCAGTCAACACACTGACCTCCGCTATTACTACTACATCAGATGCAACATTCTTTTGGCAGACCTTACCAACAAACGCCTCAGTTTCTTTATTTTCAATACAATACCGGCAATTCCCAAATCCATCTTTTGCACCTATATTTAACAACACCACCACGAGCGTCAACATAGTATCCACTTAACCATAACTAACAGAGCTGGAAAGGAGGAAGACCCACTAAAATGGTTTCTGCTTATGGAACAAATAACGGTGAATACGACGAATGCAAAAAACACAAAAGTCTAAATCTTATAAAATGTTCTCTCCTGTGAATCTCAATCGCTTCTCTCTATTAGTTATTAGAATTTTTCAGTTATGTACAAATCTTAATAACATTTAAAAAACTTTTCCAGTTAACATTTTTAGACGACCTGCATATCACCCAAATGTGGTCAGCTGAAGATGAATGCATCGATTTGCGACCTACCCTATATCCAACTGGTAACGTAGAAGACTGGCTGCTTGTGGTAGAAGGTAGCATGCGAAATACAGGTACGTACATTTTATTTAGTTATAACAGTAGTTTAATTATATCGGGTTTTTTTGGTTATGTCTTGCTTTAATGAACTGTGTTGCTACCGATTTGAAAAAATATTTGAAGATTATTTAGATATGTCGGCAACTTTTACTTTATGAAAAATGCTTGTCCCGTCTGTGTACTTTATATTTTTAATATTAAGGAAAAATGAATTCCAAACGGAACCATATAATCGTCTTTCATACCCTTCTGGTTTTTGGGGTTATAGTAAATCTTACATAAAATATTTATTTATCTTCGATAAAAAACTTTTTTTACGAAATTGTAATTACGGTAGTTCAAAACTCAGATATAAACATCACAACTACAATTCCCTACAATTTCTGCTATACATTTCCATATGAATAGTTAGAATTTGTATTACATCATGATTAATTTCTTTTAATTTTTAGTTCGGCTTACCTTGGGAGACTCTCTGGAAGATATGGAAGGTTCTGACCGTAAAGTCTGGGTTTTAAGATGGCCCGGCCAGATAGTTATCGCAGGTTGTCAAACATTCTGGACAGCTGGGGTTGAAAATGGCATAGCGACAAATACATTAGCAGAATTCTTCGATATTCTTCTTTTAAATGTATGTGAAAAAACAAATTTAATATTTACTTATCGAACGATAATTTGTATATTGTTTCCAGTTGGATAAATTAAGAAGTCTTGTAAAAGGATCTCTAACTTTCCTTCAAAGGGAAATACTGTCAGCTCTAATAGTCATTGAGGTACATGCACGCGATGTGTCTCAAATTTTAGTGGATTCTCATGTTAGCAACGTTAATGATTTTGATTGGATAAGTCAGCTACGGTAGGTGATTTAAATTATCATAAAAATATTAATAACTCAAAATCGACAATTAGATATTTTCTATTTTAAATTTTCTTGAAATTTATTTAAGATTGATTACTACAATAATTTATCTATCTGCCACTTTCTGAAAACCAAAAACTATTTAAGTTGTATTTTACGAAAATTCTGAAAAGCTTTTTATAAATCTCATTAAATAATCGTTTAGACATGTCTACTAATTCCAACGAGACGTGTATCTGTTTTTCCCTTAAAACCGTATTGGTTTAATTTCTGATTCTGCCGTGAGATTGGTCTCTGAACAACCATCACTTGCTATTTTTGTTAGTCTTGTATTGTTTTTCACAATGCAAGATGCAGACGAAGAGTGAAACTGAGTGCCTTTTTCAGATTGTTCAATTTCTTTTTTCCCATATAGGATAATAAGTTCTCTTTATGTATTTGTCTGAACTTTTTAGTTTTAGTAAATATCTTATTACATTGTTACTTTAAACTTTTATTAAACGAAAGGTAAAGAAATTTATGTTGTAAGAATTCCTAGAACATCTAACATAAATATTCAATAACAGCAAGCTCCAATCAGACATGAAAATTTCAGTAAGATATATCTTTTTTCTAATCATTTATAAATGTTATTTATAAGTTAAATTGCCATTGTTCAAATCCATAAGTAGAAGTTAGGTTAGGATTGAAAAATTCCAATTTATACACTGTTAGTTTTTGCTAAAAATATCAGAACTGCTTCTCATGTTTTAGAAATTCGATCGATTAGCAATATTAAGAATTTATACAGGGTGTCTAGCAAATAGTTACACAAATTTAGGAACTGCAAATAAATCAAAAAGCACCTATGCATGTATCGTAATTGCGATATTGAAAATTTTATTGTTTTACAGTAAGTTACAAGTTTTCATTTTTGAGATATTCCTATCTCTACACACAATTCGGCTTGTCTATACTTTCTGTTTTAAAGATATAAGAACAAGAAATGTTAAATTCTGATATTACAGAGACTTTGCTTGAAAGCGACGCATCCTATAAAAATAATACAAAAGTACTGTTTGTTCCTATAGATTCCAAAAACAAGATAATCTTTCTCTTTTCAGTAGTGTCCCATAAGATCTTCAAAAAGGTGTGCTAAGCGTTGCCTTATATCTTCGCCTATTATGGCTGTATCGATCATGGAAATCCACCCAACAGTAAACATCGAATAGTAAAAAATCGCATTTTTTTGCTTTAAACAAAAGATTTTTTTGTGGCGAGTATTTTGTCACTCACTACAATATACAGAAGAACTGGACCTTAAGAAAGATTTTTCATTTTTGTTTGATACAGAATTTTCGAAATTCCCCTCTTACTTCAATCAAGAGTTTGAAGTCATATTGCACCATTACTATTTAGCGTTGATAAGAAAAAAAATTAAAAATCTAATGTAGTACAGTAAAATTAGACTAAAAAACACTCAAATCCGGGAATCAAAAAAAAAGGTTTGAGTGTCCTCAATGGTTCGTTACCATTTACTCTAGATGTAGTAAAAAGTCACCGCAGCCAGAGCGTCGGGTTTGGGGAAGGGGAGGGGGAACGGAGTTTGAAGATTGTGTTTTCTCAGTTTTTTTGCAAATACCTCGAAAACTGTTTAATGTAGAGCTCACCTTAGTCTATAAACAATTAAAGATAGTAACATTTTCCACAAGAAAGGTCCTCCCAATGCGGAAAAGCTGTTGTCGTGATCGATGGCTACAGGGAACAGCTAAATACTAAAGATGAGAAATATTTGCGAATGTAGATATAAAAGTAGAAGACCACATTTAAATCACCTTTGAGCAGAGCGAGTTCCTTGCATACCCAGCAAATAAGGAACAGCTAATATCCTTCCTGACAGTTCATTTCAAGGAAAAAGGAAGTAAGGTGCTTCAAGGCTCTGGGGACGCAGATACTCTGATTGTTCAAACAGCAATCCCAGAAGCTCAAAAAGAATTGGAGGTGAGAGTAGTAGGTAACGACACTGACCTAATGGTCCTGTTAATTACTCTTGCTCCCCTCAATTGCAGCTTGAAAATGATTGTGCATGGCAAAGGCAACCAATCAAATAAAACTCACAAATTCAGGCAATGCAGAATAAAATAGGGAAGATGAAATCTATTTTATTGCGTGTTTATGCCTTTACAGGCTGAGTTTCCGTGTGCTAAATATATAGGAAAGGAAAAACAGCCCCATTTAAAAAAGTTAAAAGTGATGGGAAACTAAGAAAACAGTTACTAATTTTCAACAACTCCAATGCGCAGGCAAATAATATTGCTGATGCTGGCAACGGTTTTTTCCTGTCTATATACGGATTCAAAAAACGCAAAACTTGGATGTTCTACGTCACCAGATGTACTTAACGACTGTTGCAAATCAACCGGTGCAAAGGGAGTTCAAGTTGGCTACTCTACCCTCAACAAAAGCAGCAGCAAGAAAACGCCCATCAAGTGCAAAAGTCGCGTGGTTGCAAGAAAGTCCCCCTGAAATGGGGATGGAAAAAGGTCGGTGGGCATCTGCGCCCAACAACAACGTCTCTTGCTGCTACCCCAGAACACTTGCTACACATTATCTCTTGTTCATGCTCAGGTAACTGTCCGAACAATTGCGAGTGTCGAAGAAGTGGTTTAATGCACAACCATGTGCACCAACTGTCCATCGAAGAATTTAACTAAAATAAAAAAAGAAACTTGGTCGTATAATGTGGGAAAAAGGAAATTGATTTGTGCCCTAATCGGAACTATCATGAAAGCTTCGATTCCACCACTAAACCAGCTATAACTCTTTTATCAAGCCTTGGCAGCTAAAACAGTTTTTTCATTATTTTGCCGTTCTTTTTAAATTTGGAAGCAAAACTTCTTTTTGGGGACGATTAAAGGAGACTACAGGAACAGTAAATCTATGTTTTTATCTAATTACAACTTTCCAAGGTTCGTACATGGTTTTATACGTTATTTCAACCTGAGTTTGACTTTAATTAACTCGCACTTGAATTTATACTTGCAATTGAAGTGTCCATTGTTAAAAGGGGATATGTAACAAAAATCAAATTGTTGGTAAAGTTAAAAAAAATGCCTAACAAAAAGAAAAGGAAATTTTTTATGACTTTAGGGATGACAGTCTTTTCCTGACTTATCTACAAATTGATTTTACCGCTCCCTGCTAAACAAAAGAAACGAATTTACAAATTTTCTTCAGCACTTTGAAATTTTGTACGTACCTTCTTTTAACAATGACCGTTTCAACAAACCCCAGGGTAGTGTTGCTTTTTATGGTTAGTAATAGAGCGCGCTACCAACGCTACTTTGGCGCGCTAGTTTTGCTCGTAACTTTTTTGGAGGTGCACAAACCGTTACCTGCATTGAACTAAACGTGCCTAATAAAGCATGCCCTGTAAGTAAAGAGACAAATACTTTTGGCGAATAAAGCAAATATTTTTTGCGTAATGAATTATCCGATCCTAGTAAAGAAATGCCTGTTTAATCTAGTTTGCTATGGTTATGACAGTTTTATGTTTAAATGTCGTGCAAAAAAATGAATATTTCGCAAAAACAGTGGTGTACTACCTAAACAATATGGTAAAAGTACTATCCAGCATTTTGTGAAAGAAGGAAGGAGGCGAACAACTGTTTCTCGAATAATTAAAAGATACAAAGATACTGGAAAGACAGAATATGCTCCGATTCCTGGCCGTCGAATTAGCAAACAAATGCTGAAAACACAGAAGAAGATTGAAACACTCTTTACTAAATGTCCTACTACGTCCGTGCGTATTGTAGCCAAAAAACTGAATATTCCAAAAAGTACAGTATCTGATATAAAAGTCAAGAAACTGGGCATTAGAGCACAGACCCAGAAAAAAGCACCAAAGTATATTAAAGATCAAGAAAAAAGAGCAAAAACTG